>OZ005744.1:105164453-105296953 GCA_963930735.1 Dioctria linearis | reverse complement strand
GAATGATCCTGATATAATATTACATTCGATGCGTATAGTATTTACTTTAATGATGTTGACTGGGAACTCTGATGTATGCACTATATTACCAGATAAGTTTCTTTTACTGTATTCTAGCAGAGAAGCTATGGATCGCTGTTTTTCAAAATGTATTTCTTCAGTTGCCTTAACTTCACTCTTCAATGTATTATTGTTAGCCTTTATCGTAACCTTTATCCTTTTCCGTTCTTTATCCAAGTATCCTTGTACATATTTTGCTATATCATCAATTTCATAGGATCCAACAGGTATCTCAACAACCTCATTCCCTACATGAACCAGATTATTGCTCACATAAATATTTGGTATAGAGTTGTATGTTTGAAAATCAATTAATCCACAAACATAATCCGTTGCTAGCTCCAGCGGGGGAAAGTACTCAGCAGTGAGTAGAGATGAATTTCCCGTGAGAGTAAGTGTTAATGACATGTCGGTTGATAATGAACTGTCTCAATTTCAATATAGATACATTTATTTATAGATAATAATTAATGGCTATAACAATTATATAAAAACTCTAAACATAAGTGACCGCAAATTACTGCATCATAGTTCTGATAAGAACTGGTGGTTGGAGATTACCAAAGCTATCAAAGTATTCGATGTTATCACTTTTCTTCTAGTACGTTACCCAGTGTGTACCTGCTCCAGTTGAGATGTCCAAGTTATCAATTCCGCTCTCTTGGTTCCATGGCTTTTTAGGTAGATTATCACACATAAATACTCCTCTGTAGTGTGGCAAGTGTGTGGTGTACTTGTGAAGATCCAACTCGTTTAGCGGTCTTTTGGGTAGCGTCTTTAATAGTTTTTTGGTTGAAGTTGTAGATGGAGTCTAAGTCCTTTTCTGTACGGCTTCAGGAACAGTCCGTGTCCATCTTTACCAACCGTTATAGTTTCCATTGCTTGGTGATGACGTTTGCTTTCTTCCAATTTTGCCTTTGCCGCACTGGTGTCATTTACTGCTTTAGCTATACCTGTTGCACCTCCCGATAGTGCTCCTAATGCTGAAAACCCAGCAAACAACGGGATGAGGGACGGAAGTGCTCCACCAACCTTTGGCACAGGTATCACTCGTGGAGTTTTAGTTGATTTCTTCTTTCTTTTCGCAATAGTTTTAGCTGCACTAAGAGCTATTTTTGTAGCTTCGATCAAGTCTTTTGGTTTTTGACTTTTAAAACCTTAAGTGCATTTCGTACTGCTTCTCGGAATGTGGGTTGGCGTTTATTTTTGGCCTTAAGACCCATACCTAGCTTAATTTTAGCCTTCATTGCGTTTGTTATAAGCCAAGCGTTGGCACGTTCACTCAAATTTGCATCTATAGATTTTGCACGCTGCCAGGCTTTTTCAGCTAATATGTTATCAGCTATATGTCGATCGCTTGTTTCTTTATGTTGCGAGTATGCTATATCGTGTTCCTTACAGGCTGCATCCAGTGGATTAATGCCCGGATCTCCTCTCGCCAATCTTTGTTGTAACTTTGTTCCTGGTCCACAGTATGGTAGATGGTAGATGTAATTCTACAGGTAATTTGTTGATGATTGAATTTAATAGTCCTCTGCCCCCTTTCAAAGATTTTCTGGAGCGTTTCGATTTGTGATCAGAGATTTTATAAGGTTCCGATGATACTCTTGAATTGTAATATAAACAGGTGTACTTATAAGAATCCCGTTAGTCTTCAATATGCGGTTCATTAAACAACAACAAGCTTTTCCTGTTCGAAATGCTGATACAGCTATTATGAAGGTGAGAAAGAAGCATGGTCCCCTATTGCCTAATAGTATAAGGAGCATCATTGTTGGACCATCCGATTGTGGAAAAACTAATGTTATGAAAAGTTTGCTGGAATACCCTAATGATCTATTTTATTACATATATTCCAAATCTTTACATCAACCAAAGTATGAATGCTTGAAGCGGGTGATGACTCCCATATCAGGATTGGGATATTATACATTCTCAAACAACTGCGACGTTCTACCACCAGAGGAAGCCAAATCACATTCAGTGTTTATTTTCGATGATGTAGCATGTGAATAGCAAGGTAATATGCGATCCCATTTTTGCATGGGTCGCCACGAAGATATAGACAGCTTCTATATCTGTCAAACATATATGCATTTACCAAAGCACTTAATACGAGACAATGCTAATTTAATCATCTTATTCAAACAAGATGACTTGAATTTGAAAGATATCTATAATGATCATGTGAATACAGACATGAAGTTCGATACATTGCGAAGAGCCTGTGCTGAGTGTTGGAAGGACGAATATGGTTTATTGATGATTGATAAGGATAGCTCATTAAACAAGGGGCGCTACAGTAAAGGATTTGATACCTTCATTGTACTATAAAAGGATGAAACATGCGAAATCTTCATAAGTCGAAGTTGTAACTCAGCCGAAAGCCCACCGAATCCTGTGGACCTGCTGAGTAGATTAAAGCTGTTCACCTGCTATCAGACCTATTTGAAAAGCTGTTAAGCTGTTATCAGAGCTGTTTGGAAAGCTGTTAACCTGTTATCAGAGCTGTTTGGAAAGCCGTTTACCTATTATTAGAGCTATTTAAAAGCTGCTATCAAAGCTGTTTGAAAAGCTGTTAAGCTCTTATGAGAGCTGTTTGAAGAGAGAAGAAGATAATATCGAAGATGAATGAAAATCTATTAAAAGAAATCATCAAGACAAGGGATGCAGTGCGAAGGAAATTTAAAGCTCTAAAGACGGGAAGGATTGAAGCTGAAGCTCAACTTGAAGAAACTTTTAAGCGAATCACCAAACCCTTAAAAGAGTTTGTTACCAGAAACGAGCCGCCAGTCAAATTGGAGCCAAAAGATGAAGAAGAAGAAGACAACGAAATTGTGGAACCTTTTACCCCTCCAAAACGAAAATATGTGAAAATGAAGGCCTGTAGCACACCTATAAATTATGGAGATTATTCCTTAACATCTGAAGAAGAATTCGCAACACCCAAACATTCAGGAACATTGGTAGGATGGTCTCCTGTCATCCACGCCAATACGTCTGGATACATAGTTTAAACTATTTAAAGCTATTCACTGATAATAGCCCTAAAATTGATCTAACCTATGGAGTTTACTATGATGACAACGCGTGGAGAATCGGTAATTCAACGTTTGATGTTGATGATGTAGGAAATATTACTATCAAGGGGAAGAGCTTTAAAACAACTTTGGGGTTATGTGAGCTGCTATTTATGAAAGATCCTGAAAGATCCTGTAAAAAGTCTATATACTAAAGAGGATGTAACTAATTATGGATCTATTTTGAGAGATACCAATGCATATAGACGTGACTATGCTGAAGATGGATAAATAAAATGTACTAGAGCGGCTAAGTATAAAGCTATAATCAGTAAACTTATACAGCATAAAGGCATGCGTCTGTCTAAGAAAAACATTGATTACATTTACTGGGATGACCCAAAGGAATTAGTGGATAGGCTGCACCTTCTAATGGCATCAAAACAGATTGGAAACACCAGTCATAACAATGAAGTTGTATCTATCCTAGAGGAGTTGCGAGAAGCAGATATTATAGTTTAAATACTACTCCATTACCATACTTCTCCACAATCTACAGATGAGCGTTGACAAGTTTGGACGTTTCTCTAAGCGAGGATATCTTGGGGAAGCAGGTGAACGTGGACCAAGAGGAGCTCAGGGACCAGCCGGTAAACAAGGAGCTCAGGGTCCAGCTGTTGAATAAGGAGAACGGGGTATTGGATTTAATGTAACGATAAACGGAGACAACGATCCGAACTCAAAGTGTATAAAACGACTTGGTGAACTCCTTGAAAATGATGATGCTACTACCAAAGACTATGCTGACAAGAAAATTAAAATAACTGTTGAAGAAATAAGAAAAACTATTAATAGAGAGGTGGCAAATTTAACGCTATATATCAGTGATGAAATCGCGAACTATCTGTTTACTTCAGTAATAAATAAGAAAGACTTGACGCCAAAAGATGGTGTATATGAGTAAAAACTCTTTCGAAATCTGTTACATTTATAATTACGATGAGCAAGAGACAAGTGGTAAATGAGGTGCATAAACCAGCGAAAAAAAAATTTAAACGGCGGCGTGTGATCATCAAAGGACTAGATGACTTCTGGCAGGCAGACTTGGTTGAAAAGGATCCCTACAAGTATGTGAACAAGGCTTACCGCTATCTACTGACAGTAATTGATACCTTCTCCAAATACGCATGGGCAATTCCAATTAAAAGAAAAACTGGTGCAGAAGTAAGCGATGCCATGCAATCTATATTAAGCGAGGGACGAATACCTACAAACCTGCAGACTGATGATAGAAAGGAATTCTAAAACAGCCTCTTTAAAAATCTAATGATGAAGCATGCAATTAATCATTACTCTACGTACAGTTTCCTCAAAGCATCAATAGTGGAACGATATAACCGAACTCTGAAGGACATGATGTGGAAGGAATTCAGCTTTAATGGAACTTATCAGTGGATTGGTATGGTAAAGAAACTGCTCACTGAGTACAACTCGAGAATACATCGAGCTAAAAAATGAGACCACGTGATATCAACGCCTCCAATGAGAAACAACTGCTTTCAACTGTATACAGTCATATAAAGATTGTTGTTTCTGCAAAGTATAAAGTTGGAGATTTTGTACGCATCAGCAAATACAAGCATATATTTGAGAAAGGCTATACACCAAACTGGACAGCTGAGATTTTTAAAATTATTAAAGTTCAAAACACAAACCCCGTCACATATCGGCTGGAAGATTATCAAGGAAATCCAATTACAGGGGGCTTTTATGAATTGGAGCTGCTGAAAGTTAAACACCCAAACCTATATCTCGTAAAGAAAATCTTAAAGAAGAGCGGAGATAAAGCTTACGTTAAATGGCTCGGATTTTCATCAAAACACAATTCTTGGATTAATTACAAAGATGTTTTTTACTTTCTTGAAAAAATACAATTTGAAATAATTATAATATTTTATACATATAAATAATTATAATGCAAATTACTTTAATAAATAAAACTGAAACTATAATACATTTACACTAGTTGCCAGTTGTTGATCTGATGAAATGGAGTAATGCCCCCATGGTAGAGTATCCATCGTTCCGCTGACTGACAGTGTACACGCTATGGTTATGGGATTGTATGGAGCTGTGATTAGCAGTTAATATTCGCTTGTTATTCAAACATTCGACGTAGTCTTCGAAATTGATATGCCTCTGGACTACATTAGCCTTTAATCCTTTTGGTTTCTTTACAGTTTTACCATCGTTTATACGCAGCTGTACATTTTCGAGCGCAAGCCAACAAATTCGCTCATGATTTTCCCATTGAGCACATCCTTCATTTGACCAGGAATCTTTTTATTCATGAGCGGTAAATCGAACTGGTTATCTTGTGGATAATCACTTGTATCAAATTTGTGAATATTTTCAGACATAAACTCATGCATGATTCTCTTCAAGT
Organism: Dioctria linearis; assembly: GCA_963930735.1. NCBI lineage: Eukaryota > Metazoa > Arthropoda > Insecta > Diptera > Asilidae > Dioctria > Dioctria linearis. Next base: position 105,291,427 of record OZ005744.1, on the reverse strand, counting down.
TCATATATTAGAGAATCTGTATCTATATACATGACTTTACATTTATCTCCAAATTCACGCTGCATAAAACTGTAGTGGAAATCGTAGAGGCATAACTATGAAATTTCCATAAATGCCATTCCAATTTAGCGAGGCTTATTGTATAAGATTTTGAGTCGCCTTAATTCCACAGCAACTAAATTCTCATCAAATATCGTTGCACTGTGAAAGTTGGGTGCCGCAACCGGGCTTTTGCACCATAGCGACCTTCCCACTTTACGCAAAGCTTGATATCGCTATACTTGCGTACATTTTCCATGGTCTTACCAAAAGCTGCATTATTCATCTTCTTATAGCTGTCCTTCTCATGATCGCTTGTAGCCTGCATCCGTTTGGTAGTATTTAATTCAATATATGGTTTAAGCCAAGCTGACTGGTCGAATTGATGAACCCAGTGCAGGTGGTGCTGCATGCTCAGAGCAAAATTGTAGCTCCTTATGCTTATCGTGTGGATGTTGAGGATAATCCAAGTCGACTTCGAATATGTATGCAGTTGGAGAATCATCAGGAATTTCTTAAACGGCAATATTGGGAACATCAACCCATTTGAATCCTCCGGTTGGTAAATGCTGTGACATGGCCCATCCATAAAGGTTATTCACATCACAATACATCAAGTATTTCTCTTTCTCCTCTGGCTTAAAATCATCCATGTATTTATTATTTGCTTTGCTATATCTGTGTGAGCATTGACTTATACCACCTCGAATGCCTCCCTCTATGAATAGCAGTATATCTACGTCGGTTATCAGCTCTAGTTTCACTTTGGTGTATTTTAGCATAGCATCCCATGTTAGGCCTGGCATGGTATAATAATGTGCTGGACCTAAATTGTATGTCTTCATGCACACTTCTCGAAAGTTCTCAAAGACATCGGCCAATAGAAGAACATCAGTTTTCAGGTATAGATCGGAATATTCACCAAGTGTTTGTATTGCAAATGTCTGCCAGACCTTTTCGGCAAGATTGTAGTCCTCAGGTGATATACCACTGTCAGTCAGTTTATTGTAGAATGCTTCCTGTGTTGGCAAGCTCCTGAAATCTAATTTATCCCAGTCATCAATAAAATCATATGGGAAGACACCTTTGCGTGTAAGAAGTTTGATAGTGTCATCATCCAATCCCTGCCATACTGATCTTTTAGTGTTTAATTTATCCATTGGCAGCAATGATGATAGCTTATCTAAAGATTCAGCCATAAAACGGAAGGAATCGACGAATCTGAATTTTATGTGGCTGCCTTCCATGTGCTTGGTGAACGAGATATTTCTTTCCTTGTTAATTGATAAGAGATCAACTTTTCCTGGGAAAGATGTAGCTATATCCTTAATAATGAAGTGGGCATCATATCCGGATAAATTATGAAAAATTACTGGAACTATGGAGCAATCTTGATACATGAGATTACATGCATTATGAGCTGGTCCTCGATATTTTCCTGTTAAGTGGCAATGATCCCGAAATCGTTCCTCATCAGCTGCAAACGTTTTTTCACATATATGGCAGCAAGTATTTTCCATATGTGAACGGCGTTCCTCTTTAGTCAGGGGCTGCATTGACCTGATGTTCAGCTTTTCCTGTACAGCTATGGATGCAATTTTTTGCAATTCTAATGCAAACCATTGTTGGCAATTGTTGCCTCGATATGCTCTGTAATATGAGAGCTTAGCATCATGTTTGCAGTGGAAATAGAATCCTATGCTTCAAAACTTCATGCTCCCGGATTCGCTGTGTATTTTGATCGTTTCCCTGAATTAGCCTCCAAATTGACTCAAGATCGGCATACACACAAAACGAGACCGGATTCTTATGGTTATAATTCGTATTTTCCAAACATTTCTTTTCCTCTGAGGGAAACATAATCCTGCAGTCGTTTTGTTTCTCGCATTCAGGAGTGTGTGATGCTCATTTTTCTTCAGAGCAAAAGTAGAGCAAACATCTATCACAAATATGCTTGCTACCACCACCATGTTTCGAAATTTGTTTCGATATGAGGCGCGAAAGATCTTTAATCCAGCAGAAATGATATCTGCCAGCATCGTCATCCATATCAGCATCATCCTGCTCATAGTCATCTTGTAGCGTTAAGAGATTTACATGTCGCTCCTGTGTTTCGTAAGTCTAACTGGAACTTTGGCGAAGAAGCGCTCTTTCTCTAGGATGATATCTCGTTCTGGTCTTCAAATTGTGTAATTTGCTTAAGTGTTATGAGAAATGTTATCCCATTTAAATTAAGTACAGTTGATTAATGTGGGTATGATGAGGTCCTATCGGAGCTGACATTTGTAGGATATAGCGCTGATGTTACGGCCCATGCGAAGCATGCTTCATCATTATCGAGGCCAGCCATTCCCCTTAACTCGTACACGAACTTGTCTATTTCTTTACTATTTTCGACACTCTGGTCATCACAGCGAGCTGAAATTTGGCACACAGGTTCATGTCGCGTGACAATTGAATCTGTCAAAATTTGAACCGGAAATTTCCATGGAAAACCCGGAAAATCGGGAAAAATCATTTGAAAATTTGGTACAAATTTTATTAGTGATAAATCCGTTCAAGTTCCCTATAAACTGGCATCATTACTTTCTCACCGACAATGGTGAAAACTTACAGAAAAAATCGAGGAAAGCAAAACACTTTTCCGGAGTTTTTCCGACCAAGGAAGCGTTTGAGCGTTTTGCAACCTAAGGCAAAGTTGTAGAGCGAAATGAGTTGCATAATAATTTTTACTCGAATAAATTTTTTGAAAAACTGGTAAATCAGTGTCTATTCAGCCGTCATAAAATTGTTTTAAAATATCTCCGTGCAGCACGTAATAACAATTTAGTTAACGTGAAAAAGGCAGAAAATAAAATAAGTAAAAAACGAGTTTTCAAACAAAACTGAGGCCAAGCCGCATGAAAAAGTAGAGAATAAACTTTTTTTCACACACAGAGGTAGACTCAGATTTTATTCGCTGACAATCACCGATATATTTCAGTATGATCAATCAGAGGTAATAAGTGATTTGATTCATGAAGAGAGAGAATATTCAAGAGAAATGTCCCAATCAAAAAATCTGAGTCCACCTCTATGTGTGAAAAAAAGTTTATTTTCTACTTTTTCATGCGGTTTGGCCTCAGTTTTGTTTGAAAACTCGTTTTTTACTTATTTTATTTTTCAAATTAATACAAGCTTTCTTTGATGCAATTTCCTTTGGTAGGGGTATATACGAAGACCCTCGGAGCTGTTCAAACTTGTTGATGTGTACTGCTAGATGTATTATTGAGTACAGTGCCCAGTCACTGTCTTTTTCTGGAATTCTTCCAGCTGAGTGTGTATTGGATCCAAAATGTTTGATTTAAACCACTCCTCTAAATTATCATCTGCACTAATTGGAGCAGCTCTCGCTTGGAAATATTTAATGTCTTTTATTGTTTCAGTGTCACCAGTTTCTTTAACAAATTCACCGCAAAACGTTGTAGAAACTTTAATATTAAAATAATGTTTTAAGGTATTTTTAACACGACGCGTAAATAATTTGGCAGCGTCTTTCATAAATAGCTTCGGATCGATATGTTTTAAATTTGCAATAACACCTTGTCGAATTCTGTCTGCGAACGCTGTCTTTATTTTCTCCCACTTTACAAAATCACTTTATGTTACGCGAGTAATTCCTGCACCTCGACGGGGAGCTCTCAGCAGCGCTCTCAATGCTTTAATTTGCTCGATGCAGCTCTCGAAATGTCGTTTCCTAGAATTCTTTTTACACTCTCGAAATGCAACTTGAAATTTATGCATGATTCTATTGCACTTTTTAACAGTATTGTTTTATTCACTGAATTTTTTAAACACTCCATCACATCTTTTCGCTAATTTTCAATTATTGAAAAACTTTTATTTACTAACACCGAAGATATTTTTAATTTTTTTATATTTTAAACTAACACTGAGACTTACTGAAACTGAATGATGTCTCTTAGCGGTTTGCTTGAGCTTTTATAGGAACACCTCGCTTGTTTACTTTATACGAATTTGTTTACAGAAAGTGAAGTGGTATCAAATTACGTGAGGATGGCTCATTCGATTAAAGTTGTTTACACAGGTGTGCATGACTCATTCAACGAATTTGTTTACAGGAAGTGAAGTGATATCAAATTACGTGTGGATGGGTCGTTCGATTAAATTTGTTTACACAGGTGTGCATGACTAATTCAGCTTTAATGCGAATTTGTAAACAGGAAGTGGGGTGATATCAAATTACATGAGGATGACTCATTGTTTACTTTATTCAGCTGCGCGGATTGGTTACAACAGGATTAAACTTGTTTTGGAAGATTGCCTATAAATTAAGGAGCTGAATCAGATTCACTATTAGTTTAATTCCGGAGTTTAAACAAATAGGAAGCAAGGAGAAAATAATAATAATGTCAAACGCAATGGATTAACTAAAGAAGTTGAAGCAGTACCAACCGTCCATGAAGACGTGCCAAATGGAGTTGGATAAAGAGTACAAGATTCTTGGATAATTCGAAAAGTTCCTATACAAGAACAAAATGATTCAGAAAATCTGGTCATAGCAAGACAAGAGGTACAACCAGGGATATTCATTACAGGATCTATTATCTCAAAAAGTAACCCACTAGTAAAAATACTAAATACAATAAACAAAACAATTACACTTCAAAATTTAAAACTTTCAACAAAAACCACTTTCAGACTTCAATATAAATAAAACACCTAAAGACAAAAGATCAGAATAAGTAATTTCAAATTTAAAACTCGAAACTATCCCAAGCTATGCTAGATCACAATTTTAAAAACTATGTCACGATTTCAGTGATATTTTGGCATCAGATAACGAACCACTAACATCAAATAATTTCTATAAACAACATATAGAAGTGGGCGATAACGTACCTGTTTATACAAAAAACTACCGAATTCCCGAAGCTCAATACTGAAATAGACCAGCAGGTAGACAAAATGTTAACTGACGGAATTATAGAAAATTTCGGGTCGCAATACAATTCACCAATATTTCTAGTCCCCAAGAAATCAGGCGACCAAAACAAAAAATGGCGTTTAGTAGTAGACTTTAGGAATCTGAACAAAAAAGTTCTGGCCGACAAATTCCCATTACCTAGAATAGAACATATACTCGACCAAATGGGTAGAGCAAAATATTTCTCTACTCTAGATTTAATGTCAGGATTTCACCAAATTTCTCTGGATAAACAATACAGAAAGTTTACAGTATTCTCAACCAATAGTTTTCAAAGAATGATGGCAATAGCCATGGCAGGGTTACCACCAGAAGCAGCATTTTTATATATCGACGATATTATAGTCGTCGGATGCTCTCAGCAACATCATTTGAAAAATCTCTGAACAATCTTCAAAAGGTTAAGAGAAAGAAACCTTAAGTTGAATCCAGAAAAGTGTAAATTCTTTCAGACAGAAGTCACCTACGTAGGACACAAAATATCAGCAGAAGGTATTAGCCCAGACACTTCGAAATACGAGGCTATAAAAAATTATCCATTACCTAAAACTACCGACGACGTTAGACGATTCGTAGCCTTTTGCAATTACTATCGCCGATTTGTACCTAATTTTGCAGAAATCGCGCTACCTTTAAATAAACTACTAAAGAAAAAGTCCCAATTTGAGTGGAACGAAAGTCAGCAGAAAGTATTCGAAACACTAAAATCAATGTTAATGTCACCAATAATATTACAGTACCTAGATTTTAGCAATCAATTCATAATCTCAACTGATGCCTCGAATTCAGCATGTGGTGCTATATTATCGCAAAATATTAATGGAAAAGAACTCCCCATCGCATATGCCAGTAAAAATTTTACACAAGGATAAAGTAATAAATCAACCAATGAGATGGAGCTAACAGCCATACATTGGGATATAACGAATTTCAAACCATACGTATATGGACGAAGATTTACAATAAAAACGGATCACAGACCTTTAGCATATTTATTTTGTATGAAAAACCCAACGTCTAAATTAACAAGAATGAGACTAGATCTCGAAGAATTCGCTTTTGAAATTCAATACGTTAAAGGGAAAGAGAATGTTGGTCCAGACGCGTTATCAAAAATTAAACTCGACATAAATGATTTAAAGGACATCAACATAATAAAAGTACAAACTCAAGCAATGCACAAACAAAATAATCAATCAGATGAGAAAATAAGCTCAATAGAAGAAAATAACGAACAACAACTGCAGCCTGATCAACCGCATGTCACGGAAGTACTATCCCCAGATGCGGTTATAAACCTACCAGAATTAAAAATAGAAACCAACAGTTGCAGCAACAAACGAATTAAACTAGATATAAAATCGTCTACAGATTAAGAAATGTTTCTGAGCGGCATATAAATACAAAGATAAACCAACCAGTACAATCTGCACTAGAGCAGGTAATTAAATTGTTGGAAAATAGTATACAGTTTCAGACCAAGACTCTGAAACTTTCTGCAGAGAGCGAAACATTTAAATTAATTACAGTAACCGCATTTAAAGAAATAGACAACAAAACCCTAAGAAATATACACATTTTAATATATAAACCACCAAGATACATCAAAAAGAAAACCCAGATTAATAACCTACTACATGATTTTCACTCAACACCTACTGGAGGACATCTAGGACAAACTAGAATGCACAAAAAACTAAAAGCGATATATAGATAGATATAGATAGATATAGACACTTTGGGACAATTTACCAAAAGAACCTGTGACAATAGATACGCAGTAACCATGCAATGCGATTTAAGCAATTATGTAGTAATAGTTCCTACGAGAGATAAGGAAGACAAAACTATTGCACAAGCAATAGTCAGCGGATTTATACTAATTTATGGACCAATGAGTAAAATAAAATCAGATCTCGGAACTGAGTATAAAAACCAAATCCTCTCGGAAGTATGCAATATATTGAAAATAAAGCAACTTTTCGCAACCGCTGCACACTCCTGGAAACAAACCACAAATGTCTTAACGAATACCTAAGATGTTTCGTAAATGATAACAGAGATGACTGGGATACATGGATACCGTACTACTCATTTTGTTACAACACTACTCCAAACAGCGTTCACAACTACACACGTTTTGAACTAGTATTCGAAAAAGAGTGAACCTCCCTTCTGAGCTCGCAGTTGCAACTCCAGAACCCATCTATAACTATGACCTATATAGCAAAGAAGTTAAAGCTAGATTACAGAAAACACTAAGTAAAGCAAAGCAATACCTAGAGCATTCGAAAGAAATAATAAAACAAAACAGTGATATTAACTGCAACCCTTTATTAATCCAAATAGGTGATCAAGTATTAATTACAGCACAGAATAGAAAAAAATTGGATCCCTTATACAAAGGACCATATATAGTAATCGATATTGGCACTGTTAATTGTATTATTGAAGACAGGAATAAGCTTAGGTCTAAGATACATAAAAAGAGACTAAGAAAAATCACTATATAAGAAAAACTAAGATAGAGTAAGAATTAAATCTAATAATTACAACATCAATAAGATATTATTGAGTTAATATACAAATAAGAACATAAAAAAAAAAAAAAAATTACATCGAACACTATATAAATAAATGAAATACATACATTAATGTACTACAAACTGTAAGCGTTATATAATGGAAGCAAACTTTGAAGAAACAAAAAGAACAACAAAACGAACAAAAATATATAACAAACCATCATTATATGGAAGACTAATAGCATCGAAAATATGCAGTAATTCTCCTAACAAAAACGTGTAATTCAAAGATTAGTGGGTACGTCTTTGAAAACATGCTACAACATCTGTAAGAAGATTACTGCTAAATTTCGATGAAAATAAAGCTCGATAATGGAAAAATGCCAACATCGACCCAGTCTGATCAACTGTGCGTTAAAGAGGTACTATCTCGAAAGAAGGCTACTAACTTGCCAGAACAAAAAGAAAATAGCTGCAACTGTAAAAAAAGTAAACATAAGAAATGTGCACAAAATAAAGAATAAAAATATAAAATGATAAACCAAAGAGTAGAAATTGCATTAGAGCATGAAAATCGAAATATTGGAGCGGTATATAAAAATAGAAGTAAACCAATGAGTAGAACTTGCATTAGAGCAAGCAAATCGAAATATTGGAAGCCAACCAATGAGTAGAACCCGCACTAAAGCAGCAAAATCGAAAGATTGGAGATTGACATTAATTAAAAATATCAGACTAAGAGCCTGACGCGCTCTGCAGAAAGCCAAATAAATAATTTAATTAATATAGCCGCATTTAAAGAAAGAAGATAAAAATCAAGAAACATTAAAAGTACAAGAAACAAAAATATATATACGAGAAATGAATAAACAACAAACCTAAGGCCATTAAAAATAATGATAAAATAAGGTTAACGGCCACTATTTATTGAAAAATAAAGTTTTGTTCGAAAATAACAAAATAAATTACGCCCATTATATAACGTAAACGAACATAGGAACAGATACGATTAATAAATATTATTAAAAAGTTAGTATACATCCATGAAAATTATAATTAAAAGCATTAACGGAAATCATACAAAATATAACTAAAAAAAAAGTTTTATTAAAAAATATCAAATCTAATAAATATATAAATGTAACATATACTGTAAGTAGATTTTAAACAACTAATAATTAAAATGTTCACTATTCCATAATTTAATTCACTTATTCCATAATTAAAAACAAAAAAAAATTGTTAGCTCATTATAAAAACACGAAGGCCTCATGATTGTTTTTAAAAAACCAAATATTTTTTTCTCTTTAGGGGGGAGGGTGTGGCATACCTACATACCTACATATAAACATATCTACATATAAACATACCTAAATGCCTACATATAAACATACCTACATATAAACACAACTACCTAAATACAAAAATATCTACCTACCTACCTACTTTTCTACATACATACCTACCTGCATTCATAATGTTATGACATACTTATGGCTAAGCACAATGAGTATTCATAACATTAAAATACTTCGGTCACTTGTCATGCATAAAGAAATACGAGACTAGGTCACCCTTACCCAATACAGAAATTGCATCGATTAATGTGACCCACTAAAGTGGCGCGCAAATAACAATCAGTGACGAAATATCGATCACTGACCGCGACTCAACAAGAGGGCTTCGATGAGGAAATAATAATAAAGTAAGTAATCATAATAGTAATTGTTGTTATCATAAGCAAATTTTAACTTGTATAAATAAGCTAAGGAAAGTAAAGAAAGAACCATTATTAGACGTTCACTCATCGAGTTTCAATTCAGGTGGAGTTCTGCTATCTAGCTGCTCCCCGACTATATCTCTGGAGTTAACGCTTTAATAGCTGCTCCTCTGAAATCAAGTTAAGAGTAAAGCCCATAGGCTGCCCTTCGTGCATTTAATTTGATAAACCAAGCAAACGTAATTAAAGGTTTAACACAAGACCCTAAATCAGTAGGAAGTAAACCCAATGCTCTACGACCCTCCCACACAGAGTTAGCCGTCCTTCAAAATTGCCACACCTCACATATCTTCTCTAACTCCCCAAGTATGTTAGAGAATCGCGAATGGAGAGTTAAGGAGTTTTAATCGGGAAAACCGAAAATTATCATCTCCCAAACTCACAAACTATCCGAGGTACAGCCACCCCTGGTCTGACATTTGTAATTACTGTCATTCTCCAATATATTCGAATACTTGTTCTAGTGCGGGCTATACTGATATGATGACTTCTATACCGTTGCAATGGTTCTACTGGTGGTTTCTATCCTTATATTCCGCTCCAATGTTTCGATTTTCCTACTTTAGTTTATAACTTCATATTTTTTCTTTATTTTGTGCACATTGTTCTTGCGTACGAAAATGATTATAATGGCACTAATTGTTTTTACCCGGTGTTCAATATTTATGAGAAATTAAGGAAATGGTTATTTTTCGGGGTTCTCCGGTATAAAAAGGCTTGTTTTTTAAATGTAACTTTATTTGGGCGGCAACGTTTCGGGTCAGGTTTGACCCATCATCAAGCCCTGTGTTAAAATAACAAAGATAGAAAAAATATTTATTTTATTGTACATTATAGAGCTATCAGAAAAATGTTAATTGAATTAATTAAAATAAGGAGTAAAAAACAAAGAAATGAAATGAATGAGAAACCTTATGGATATCGAATATATAGAGTACAAATATACAAATGTAAAAAAATATAAATTGTAAAAATGTGAGAAAATCATCTGAGGAATTAAAAAGTCATCTACACAATACACTAAAAAATTACGTAGAGCTAATCTGGTGATGATGATAAAAATATTTTTTACATCTTGTTTAAAAAATGTCGCTCACATTTAAATATATAATTAACGAGAAAAATTATATAAAACACAGGTTGAAAAATAAATAAATAAACGATTAAAATAATTTAGGTCGACAAATGTAATGTAGACAAATTAAAGACACAAAACTAGATCACAGTAATAAAATAAAACGTCTATATCTAAAAGCTAATTATTTTAATTAATTCAATTCACATTTTTCTGATAGCTCTATAATGTACAATAAAATAAATATTTTTTTTATCTTTGTTATTTTAACACAGGGCCTGATGATGGGTCAAACCTGACCCGAAACGTTGCCGCCCAAATAAAGCTACATTGAAAAAGCAAGCCTTTTTATACCGGAGTGCCCCGAAAAATAATCATTTCTTTAATTTCTCATAAATATTGAACACCCGGTAAAAACAATTAGTAGCATTATATTCCTTCTCCTGGGCAAGTATGGATCTGACGTCAAAAGTAAGATGAAGATATATATGAATAGCAACCGGAGAATATCTAAACTAATCCCAAGACGCGTCTTTCTACTAAGATATAGAGGCATGGGCATCACACCGAATTTCATAGACCACACATGCCAAGGTATTTTAAAATTACCACACAACAACGACAAAACATACAGTTGCAGATATAGAAAACTTTTTAACACCACTTGCAGATCTTTACTGAATACCGAAATTTCCGTCTGTTGTTCTGAAATTAGAAACACAGAGAAACTCAAAGCTACCGTCGAACTTTCCTCCACCAACACATCACGCATGAATTCCTTGAACCTTTTCTTCGTACTCAATCCAGAATCCTAGACACCGCTTTAGTGAACAACCATTTTCAACTGCACAGAAAGTTTAATATACTAATACATCACTATTTGCATTCTGCAGATTTTTTCTTTGATGAAAACTGCAATGCAAATCTCACACACACGGACATCCCCATAGAAGCCAAAATAGTACTTAGTCTTGGTCCCAAATTCAACATGCCAACTAAAAAACACCAAGTCCCTTTGATCGACTTAATTGCTGATATTGAAAACATCCTTGCTGATGTTCCGGATTTCAATGATAAAAATACCCTACGCGTTGGTTGCGCCGCTTCAATAAAGAACTTTATTTAACACCATAAGATGAATATAATTGAAAAATTCCTTTTCCACTGCATCAACAAAACTAAAAGGTTCCTCAATACCAATAAGGACCTATACATAATCAACTCTGACAAAGGAAACAAGACCGTCTTTATTAAAAAATCCGACTATGAGCATAGAATATCTAACATGTTACAGGATACGAACACATACATAACCTTACTAGAAGATCCAACGAGAAAACTCATAAATAAAAATAATAGATTAGTTAATAAAATGCTTGATAAATATCTTATTAATAAACTACGGAGACGACAATTACTCTGTGAGACAGAAACATGCCCAAAGATCTACGGACTACCTAACGTGCATAAAGAAGGTTGCCCCCTAAGACCTGTAGTAGCCAACATAAACACACCGGGCTACAAATTATCAGAATTTATCAGTAACACACTCAGATCAATAGACAACCCTGATCTGAATTTGAGGAACTGACTACATCTCAAATCCCTAGTATCCGGAACCACACCCCCTCCACTCCATAAACTAGTTTCTTTCGATGTGGAACCTCTATACACCAACGTGGACATAAAGCTGGCTCTTCAAGTAATTGACGAAAAATGGTCACACATCGAACAGATAACTCCCATTGATCAACCTCCCTTCAAGGACATCGTTCGTTTCTGTGCATCAGATGGCAATTTTTCCTCCTATAATGGAAGTTTTTACGCACAAAAATTCGGTTTGGCAATAGGAAACCCACTCTCAAGTGTTTTGGCTGATTTAGCGATGGACATGATGCTGTCAACTGCAATTAACCGTGTCACTAACCAACCTGCCTTCATATATACATATGTTGATGACATAGTAGCCGCAGTGTCTGAACACAATGTCAACGACACTCTGAATACTCTTAATAGTATTCATGATAAGATCAGGTTCACCGTTGAATTGGAAGAAAACAAAAAAAATACCTTTCCTAGATATGATGATAATACATAATAATGACCTTAGTATCATGACAGACTGGTATAGTAAGCCATGCTTATCCAAAAGAATACTTAATTATTTGTCCTACCACCCAGACTCCATGAAGATTAACGTGGCATCTGGCTTCATAAACAGAGTCCTCCAACTTAGTAACTCGTCCCTCATAGACAAAAATGTTGCATTAATTAGGGACACATTATACAAGAACTACTATCCAGCTCACGTAATAAACAAATTGCTGACTAACCCATTACGAAAAATATGTTTCAGCAACCTGAACACCAACTTCAATAGCCAACAGCAAAATAATGCTCCTTCAAAATTACCTGAAGCAATCCCACAGTCAGCAGTAACAACTCCTTTTCACAGAGGACTTAGTTACATACATCCATTGTCACTACACATACAAAGAATTATTAATCGTCACGCCAGCAATATACGTCTTGCGATGAAACCTACTCAACAAATTAAAAAGCTAGTCTATACAAGCCTAAAGGATGACATACGTACGCAACGAAGGTCAAATATTGTGTATAAAGTCAACTGCAATGACTGTACACATTGCTATATAGGTCAAACTTTCAAATGCCTAAAAACACGACTTTATCAACATTGATATTACATTAATAAGGCTACACCATCGTTTGCACTTTCAGCACATACAATCGAGACCCAACACACATTTAATTTTGACCAGGCACATATACTACACATGGAAGATAGCAAACGCCAGCGTGAGATTAAGGAGGCTTGCTACATAGTGAGTCACAACGACAGAGTAGTCAATATGAGACGAGACATGGAATGGCTACATGCCACATACCATAGTCTATTACACAAATGTGACGGATCTGCAGATCATCTGCACTGATCATTGAACCCGTAATATCATGACCTTGCACTCGTGAGAGATTCCACCAAACAATGCATCAGTACGAAAGAATTTTTGCTTACACATTTTTCGCTTAGCTTTTAGATACAGACGTATTATTTTATTACTGTGATCTAGTCTTGTGTCTTTATTTTGTCTACATTACATTTGTCGACCTAAATTATTTTATTCCAGAAAGAATTTTTTGGGATTCTCCGGTATATAGCAAAAGCTAAAAAATGTTCTAATTTGTTATTTCTTCACACAACTCATTAATTTTTGGTGACAAGTTTCAAGTCTTGGTTTGACTCGTTAACAGGTCTCGTCTCATATTGTCCCCCTTTTAAACTATAGGAGCCTTGGTTTTAGCAGACTAGACTCAATTTGTCAAAGAAGAGTTACTTAGCCTTTAGTGCCGCCATACGTTATATTTATAGACTTCCTCGAAGCGCTCATGAATCTGCTCTTGCTACGTCCCTGTTCTGTAGAGGCCTATTTGACTCGTCGTAGGCTTATCTTCCTAACTAGCTTGATTCATACTAAATCCCTTGCATATCTTTCCGAAAGCCTAAAGTTCTTACAGATTCTTCGGTCTTCTCGTCCTGAGATGTACATCTAGGTACGGTAAGCATTCTTACTTAGTCCAAGTTGCCCGAACATGGAAGTCTCTTCGAAATTTGATTCTGCACACAGGTTCCAGCCTGACCTTTGCTATACTAATCAAAGTTTATCTAATTTGCATTAAATTGTGAAGCACATTGTTTCTTATACCTTGAAATTCTTGTTACATTCTCTTATTTAGTTTTTAATTTTATTTACCTATTTATTTATTATTTACTTTTTGTTATTTTTTATTTCTTTTTAATTTGTTGTATTTTTCTTTTCTTTGGGCTCTTTTTCTTTTTGACCTTTGATTTTTTTTTTATTTATTTATATATTATTATACAATTTTTTTATTTTTATTTATTTTTTATTTGAAGGATTTTTCACCTAATTATACAGCGCACAAATAAATATATTATACTGTATTGATGGTAGAGAAAAATGGATTGGACACTCATGCAAAATACTAAATTATATTTTTGACATTTCTATGCCCGTCTGTCAGTCTGTCTGTCCTTCCTTACTCGAGAACGCGCTGACTTAGAAAAATGATTTTCTACGCAGCGTTAAAGAAACAAAAAGTTCGCAAATGTGGCAAGTCGGGTAACTCCTTCGTAAAGGTTGAATTACAATGGACGCAATACAGCGGAACGGAGAAAAACGTTAAACCGGTTTACTTTGTATGCTTCACAAATGGAGCTGCACACAGTGGACGTAGGAATTCGCAGTCGCGTTTGATAAAATCTGATATTTATGGAACAGAATTGATCAGCATACTCTCAAATTATGTTATCGGAATGTTTATCTCGCTCAGGCGATAAATAACTGTGCAGATTAAGTGTGCAATATAATAAGAGAAAGAAAAGTATTAGAATATAAGACAACTCAAGAGGGATTTCAACAAGTACAACAACAATTTGTACACTGGTATTTATCATTTTTGTTTGTTTGAAAAACTACTGTGAGTCCATTCTTTTTCATATTTCTAAAGACAACGCTGTAATATCCCGTAGCCTTTCTATTACAAACTGCAAACAGAGATTTATAATTTTATCCATATTTTTCAACTCAATTTAGGCCCAAACTTCGCTTTCACCTAAATTAAGTATGAGTCCATTGTAACCGTCTGGTGTTCACTTCAGTTTTGCAGCGTAAATTTGATATTTCTCTCCGTTCCGTTCCATTGCCTTGCGTCCATTGTACTTCAGCTCTAAGGTTGGCATAAGAAACTTCCTTTTTATCATATATTTGAACACTGCCTGAGAGCGCGTCAACGTAGAAAGCTAAAATTATGTATACGAAGTTTTTATAAACATAGTAAATTTAATTTTAAAAATGGACTAAATTGGGCAACCTGTTCATGATGTTGCCATTCAAAAATTGAGGTTTTTACGTATACTGTGAAAACGATAATCCCAGATGTTTATTATGTTTATTATTTTTTCAAATGCCAGCATTATTTTTTCACATGACGCCTACTCTCATTTGAAAAAATAATTAAAAACTGCATTGTGTTAAATTTTGTACAATGGTACGGAACACTTCGTGCGCGAGTCATGCTGAACTTGTCCGCGTTACAGACAGCATCTGAGCTTTTCTATATAGGTATTTCTTACAGGATATGGTGGGTTTTAAATCGTTATAAATCGTAAATGGACAGCTGAGGAAAGTTATATTTCTTAATGCAAAAAGGTTATGACCTATCTACTAGTAGTGTGCCAATCAGGTATTTGCATTGCGTAGGAAAAACACTAAATAATATCATTGTGGTTTTGGCAATTATATCATAAAAAAAAATGGATATGTTTTTGAATCATTGGAATATTTTTACGAAAATTGGGATCAAAAACCTTATGCTCGGCGGCAGCACAATTCTCAAGATCTCTCTTACCATCTCAGTCAGCCTTACTCGGTAGCGAAGAGAGCAGTACGACCGTACCGCGCGCCCGCGTAATCAATGTGTAATTTGGACACTATAGTGTGTCAACTCACGTAAGTAAAATAACTGTAAACAACAGCGTTCAAATCCGGGAAGTAACCAAATTTGGCGACATATTACGAGAGAAAAAGATTACTCGTATAAAAAGAGAACCTTGTATTCATAAAAATAAAAAAAAAAAACAAAAAAAAACAGGAAATATTATGTAAGGTATAGGATGGGTATAACTTAATAAAGAGAACATCGGTTTTTTAACGAAAACGGGAAGTGTGGGCGTGTGAAATCTACTAAGAACATGCTGTTCCACGGCGCAGTGAAAATTAACACCAACTTGATAAGTTTTACTGGATATTTTGCGTATTACTGTAGGGTATCAAACTATATACCCGGCTATAAGCCGAATCCACAAACGCAATTTCATATCCGATCTTTATCTGTAACAAAACAAAAACCCGAACCCTCATGTCTGTACCTTACTTAGTACATATACCTAAACCTCGGAGTATTGGTGGCAGCAAATTCATTGAAATTCTGATCCCTTCTTCTTAGAGAGTGCTTGACAAAGAAAAGACAGAAAATTGTGTATAAGCAAAAGTAATTAATACCTTAAAAAAAATTATGCTATACCGTAAAGAAACAAAAAAGGAAATAATAAGTATATGAGTTTATGTCGCGAAAAATGATAAAAAAAATATAAAAGGAACTACATGATATATATATTTCCAATAAGAGGTGTTATTTGAATTAGCCCGCTATTTCGGGAGATGTCACTATCGGAGCTGTCATTTTTGGACATTTGACAAGTAGAAACTATGCCATTGATAAAAATGGAACGATACACGATTCAACAACGCACTGAAATTATTAAAATTCACTATAAAAATGGTGAAAATGTGGCAGAGACGGTTGGTAATTCGAACATTTTTGGGTCGTCGTGAAGCACCTTGTCGGACCGCAATACAGAAATTGGTAGAAAAATTCGAGCTGTCGGGACAAGTTAGTGATGCGAAGAATAAAACCCGTGGACGTCGCTCAAGAACAGCCGAGAGGATTGCTGCTGTAGCCGAAAGTGTTGAAGAAAACCCAGGTTTGTCTATTCCTCGTCGTTCTTTGGAATTAGGCATTCCACAACCGTCATTACACCGTATTTTGCATAAAGATTTGGGTCTTAAGGCTTATAAAGTTCAGTTAACACAAGAGCTCAAGCCGGCCGATCATCAACAACGTCGAGTCTTTGCTGATTGGGTCCTTGAAATACATGCAAATGATCCGGAATTCAATCGAAAACTCATCTTGAGTGATGAGGCCCATTTCCACCTCGATGGCTTCGTCAACAAGCAAAATTGTCGCATCGGGGTCTCGGAAAACCCAAGAGTTATTGCTGAAAAGCCCCGCTATCCTCAACGTGTGACTGTTTGGAGCGGTTTATGGTCCCGCGGGGTCATTGGACCTTACTTTTTCGAAAATGAGGCTGGAGCAACAGTTACGGTAAATGGATTGCGCTATCGACAGATAATTAATGATTTTTTTGGCCGAAATTGGATGGTATTGATCTGGACAACGTTTACTTTCTACAAGACAGCACTACGGGCCATACAAGCAACGAAACCATTGATCTTTTACGGGAAAAGTTTCCGGACCGTGTTATCTCTCGAAGAGGTAATCACAATTGGCCACCGAGATCTTGTGACTTAACACCTTGCGACTTCTTCCTTTGGAGCCACGTGAAAGAGAAAAGGTCTACGCCAACAGCCCAGCGTCGATTCAAGACCTCAAAGATGGAATTCGTGAGGCTATCGAGGACATAGGGAAGCCACTTTGCGATATGGTTATGAAAAATTTCATGAAAAGGATATGGTCCTGTAGGCGTGTCGTGGTAGTCATTTGGCTGATGTTATTTTCCATTATTAACGGCATACCTTCCTCTTTATAATGAAATAAAGATCCGATCATTTATCTCAAAAAATGGCATTTTTCTTTGAATATCAAAGTAACACCTCTTATTGGAAAAACCTGTATATTCTGAAATGCGAACCTGTGATTGAATCTAGCCGTAAGTTTTTCATTTTCCCAAAGTGTTAATTAATTTATATTAATGTATGTGTAATTTAGCCTTTTAAGCAAGACTATAAAAAAAAGAAAAAAAGGAAGAAAACTGAAAAATTATAAGAAAAAGAGGAAACAAGAGGTACATCAAACAAAGAAAAAAATCCACGTGGAAGTCAGTACGAAAGCTCAATTAGACACTAAGATCTACTCAAAAGTTTAGAGATAAGTCTTAGTCTAGTGTTTTTTAATATAATTATTTATTTATTTATGTAACTTTAATTGCATGCTTAGCTCTAGTCTGTAAGTGAAAGAACGAAAACTTTATACTAAACTTTGGTTAGCATAGCATACAGGCGCCCACGTAAGTATTATAGGTAGACGTAATTAGACAACCTTCCTGTTAATCTATATTATAGAATTAAGGAAAATATGCATGCGTAAACTAAAGTGGTAAAATGAAAAGGTCCAAGAATCCCACAGTACAAAAAAAGGTAATAACAGTTTCTTTCCTGATTTCCTTTTAGCGCAAATATCAGAGGGCAGTTGAATATCATGTCGTCGTGATAGCTACGATTTGCTCTCGCCCGGATTCGAATTAATTAGTTACAACACAAAATTGCTACAATACATACAACTGAGACTACTCGATGGACTGCAATTGAAAATACTGCTTTATATCTAAAAAACAAGAGCATCGAAATTGATCACAAAAAAAATGCTAAATGACTGGGTGAATTTAGAAACTTTCAATCAAAATCTAGGCGACCAAGACAGGCTTTGACAGCAAATCAACTTTGGCTTAATATTTTAAAAACGTCGAATGCTCACTTGTGTAGCGGTTTATTCAAGATTACACAGCGTAGAGGGAATGTTTTCACTAATTTCTCAACAGTGGACGAAAGAAAGAAACACACTGTACACGCAAACGGTTTCGGTACTCATCAAAGCAAAATATAATTGTAAAGGTTTTATTTGTGTTGATTTTTATTAATTCTTCGCTATTTAAAATAGCTTCCATGCTGTTTTGAAGGCTATATGGCAGACTGAATGGTATAAAATGTATTAAGTTGTTTTTGGTTCCTTAATGGCTGATTTACATTACACGAACATGCGATTTTACTGACAAAGTGAGTGAGAGGGTCTTATTACTTTGTACTATTTGAAAAAAAGGAAGTGGTGATCGACTGTCAAAACAGTATTTCCCACTCTTTTATAGCGTAGTTTCACTTGTGACATTTCATTAAATTGTCAGACGCCAAAAATATTAAAATATAAGTATATACACGTCACTTCAAAGTTCAAATAAAGTTTGGCAAATTTTTAACTGTTTTCAAACTGTTGTAATAGATGGGAAACATGTGCATTGTAGGAGATTCAGCGTATCCTATAAAGCCTTGCCTTTTAAAAAACTTTCCGTACAGTTGCAGCAAGAAAACAAGAATCTTTCAATGTTCATTGTAACAAGGCAAGAATAGTTGCGGAAAATATATATATATATATATATATGTATATAAAAGTTTTAAAGGACGCTGGAGAAAATTGTGTACACGAATTGGTATGAATTATTACTTTGTACCAAAAATTGTAGCCGCCTGTTGTGTCCTGCATAATATAGTTGAAACACAAGATGTATTTTCCTCGGTCCAGAAAGTAGCAGAAACTGAATTAAATTTTCCACAGCTCGCTCAGCAAAAGCTAATCGACAGAAAAACTCGCGACGGATACGTCAGACATATTATTGAATTATTTAATGAAAAATTTTCCTAATCTATGAAAATTGAATTAAATCAAAAATCTTTCTTTTTTTAACATAAATATTTTATTCAAACCCTCATTTGAATTTTTGAAATAAATCAGTATTTTATTCAAAAGCTGAACGAAAAAATTCATCAATGAAATAAACATTTAAATGTTTTTAATCCTTGCAGTTTTTTTTTATTCCTTCCTCCTTTTCGTCATATATTACATCTTTTTATTATTAATTCGAGCAAGAAACCATTACCTGGATTCTTCAAGAAATTTTTTTGTTTCATTCACCATTTCTCGCAATAATTGTTTTCAATGCTTTTTCTGCAAATTGTGCTTATATTCTATCAGCTCTTTTTGACTACTTTAGAAAATATCTTGCAATTTGCTCTGGACTAATATAAATTCTTGTGTGCAATGGGAAACATTTTTTTCATAAGATAATGCAATCAAATCAACTACCTACGAATCGAGTGATTTTAAGGAATAATAAAAACGGTGTTGTGACTTGCTTCAAATATTTTTAATTTGTGTGCGTGTAAACAATTATATTCGTACAGGGTAGGAGTTATATGTATGAGTTTGCTGCCATAATAGCAAAATTTATTGCCATAAAATATACTTCTGGCTAGAACTTTTTATGGCTAATTGTGGCAGTAAAAATTGCCCCTTCGTAGGGGAATTTGACATTTAACTCAGTAAAATTTTGCTGGATTATCTTTTGTCCTTATCGTTGTAAAGTATTTTCAGATAAGGGGAAACTACTTACTCTGTTTTCTAGCAATGTTCGAGTAATGTAAATCAGCCATAAGTTAATATCACATAATATATGTTTTCTTTCTATACAAGTAAAATTGTACCTTTAGATTTAAGATGATTTGTTTTTGTTCCTGAATGTAAAAGAGTTTTGTTTTACTATTTTACTGTTTTTTGTAAACTTACTAATTTTATAGTAATTAAATAAAGAAAACCACGGTATAACAATTTGAACCCATTTCTTTTGTAAGTATAATAATATTTGGGAACAATGTCCGGGTTTCATGCTAACTAATCCGGGGCTTTCGAACTCGTTGTCCTTGTTTCAAAAATTAAAAGGTGGCACGCCTAGTTAAGGGTAACCCAGATCTGCTAAAGTTGCGATGACGTAACGACTCTCGCCAGGAGCATTAGTCTGCTAGTTCTAGGGCCTCCGATGTTGGCCAACATCCTAGCCAGAGCAGTGTATATTTTAGATGCCCTTTCGTATGCATACTTCACGTGGGCCTTGAAGCTCAACCTGTTATCAAAAATGACGCCTAGGTAGCGTATTTCCTCCTTTGACTCGACGTCGAAATCTCCCACTGTCACTGTCAGCTTCTCTATTACTCTACGTCGACTGACTAGTAGGAACTTCATCTTGTGATCTGGAAGAGACAGACCAACTGACTCCATCCATTTTCGTACAATTTCTACGCTCTGGTTCGCGATCATCTGCACTTCTTCCAAGTAGTTGGCCACCACCAATAGGCCAAGGTCGTTGGCGAATCCAGCTAAGCTTGCCTTGTTGGGTAGCTCTAGCATCAAGACTGCGTCGTACATGACATTCCACAGAATTGGACCTAGCACGGAGACCTGTGGCACTCCGCTGGTGACCCGGTACTCTTTAGATCCGTCATCGGTATCGTAAATGAGCACCCTGTTGCTGAGGTAATCGCCGAATATTGTTATCAGGTACTCCGGTACACCCAACTGCTGTAATGCTCTCATGATCAGGCCCCAGTCAGCAGAGTTGAATGCGTTCTTCACGTCCAGTGTGATTATGGCGCAGTATTTGATATTGCCGGCCTTGCATCTCGTTGCTGCGATGGCCTCTTTGGCAGTGGACACCACAAGGCTTAGCGCGTCTAGCGTCGAGCGTGCCTTCCGAAATCCGAATTGCCTTCCCGATACTGGTCTCTTGACTTCGGTTATTTTTTCCAGTCTATTATGGATTGTTCGCTCGAACAGTTGCCCACCAGTGTCTAGAAGGAAAATTGGGCGATAGGCCGATGGGTCACCTGGGGACTTGCCGGCCTTGGGCAGCAGTACAAGCTTCTGGCGCTTCCAGTCTTTCGGAAAGGTTCCTTCCTGCAGGCACGTCTCCACCACAGCAGTGAACATTGTTTCGTTGCATCGATCGCTTTCTTCAATGCCCTGTTCGGGATATCGTCGGGTCCTGGCGCCTTGTTCGCCCCCACCTTCTTGCACGCTTTCGTCAACTCTTATACTGTAACCACCGGAATGTTTGTGTCTCCAGGCGGGGCTGTGTCCATGGTCTGCCTTGGATTCTGTGGTGGGAACAGTGTCTTGATAATCGCCCCCAGTAAAATCGGGCACTTTTCTGCTGGCGATCTGGAGCCTCTTAGCTTCAACGTCACAGTCTTGTAGGCGTTGGCGATTTGCATCTGCTTCGTCACAGAAGTCCCTGAAGCACCGGTTTTTTCTTATACGTATCTCGTTACGGAGCCCGCCGCGTGCCTCGATGTATTCGCGGCGCCCTTCTTCTTGCTTCTCAGATCCGATCGATCTTTGGCTCCTCCTTCGTGCCTTGTGATACTTGGCACGTAGCTCGCTGATCGCTTCAGTCCACCAGTAACTGCTGTTCTACGTTCGTTTACGACTCCGCGTCACACGCGGCCTTAAGCGTACTCATGGCCAATCTTTCTTGCGCTGTGCCTTCTGGTGGGCTGGCGTCTCGTAATGCCTTCACTAAAACCTCCACGTCCACAGACTTGGCCACCCATCCTTTTCTTTGACTGCGGCCTTGGTTACCGGTGGTTGTCGTTCCTCTCTGCTTCGTGATTTCGAACACAATAGCCTGGTGATCACTATGCGTGTAGTCCTCGCTCACATTCCACATCATGCCTCTCGCCGTACCAGGCTGGTTAAGGTGAGATCCACTATGGAGTTTCCGTTGCCTCCCCTAATGGTGCTGGTGTCTCCGGAATTTGCCAGAACAATGTCCAGGCCGGCAAACGCTTCCAGTAGTGCGTCTCCTCTTGCGTTCGTGTGTCGACGGCCCCATTCTTCAGCCCATGCGTTGAAGGCGCCGGCGACGAGGCAAGGCTTGTAGTTCACCGTATCTGCCGCGATCATTTCCATCATATGTTTGAACTCCTGTAGGTCTAGTCTAGGTGGCGCGTAGCAGCTAATGATGAATATGCCGTTAACCCGCACACCCACGTTGCCTGCCTGTCCTTGGACCACTACTTGTTGTATCGGGAATCTACCACATGCCCAAATTGCTTCATTTTCGGTGGTGTCGGCCACCTATGTAGAGCCGTCGACTCTTCGGTATTGTTCCGAGAAGATGGGCACGCCAATTTGTTTTTCCGCCACTGTATGCCGTAGCAGGTCCTGCGCGACCTCGCAATTATTGAGGTTTAATTGTAACAGCTTCATATTACGTATGTCTTATTAGACCACCTAAACTTGGGGCACCTGCTGCTCCCTGTTATGTGAGGCGCCTTCTTCTTCTTAGTGCTGCAGATCATGCAGCACGGTGTCTTATCGCAGTTCTTGGCGATGTGTCCTTATCTTCCGCACTTTTTGCATCGCTTGGACCTGTCCTCGCCTTTGCAGTCTTTTGCCAGGTGTTCGTAATCGAACCAGCGAAAACAAGACATGTTTTTCGTCGCTACTCTTATTCTGCAGATGGTCCACCCAATCTTTACCTTGCCGGATACCAGGATGCTCACCGCGTGCTAAAATGGCAGACTTATTACCGTCGATTGCGTGCCACCATACGCCTGCCGCAAGCTTCGGATTGAAGACACCGGTAAGATGTTTATCTCCAACTGTTTCCTCAGTGCCTCGAGTACCTCTTTTTTGTTCGTATCTGGTCGTCCCTCACGACATTTATCTGGTGGGTGCACACTGTAATTGTGGCTGTCCCCTCGAGCGCTTCAGTCGCCGCTGCCTTCAGTGCGGCACTCTTCCCGCCCTCGCCCTTCGTTAGTTCGAACATCATCGGTCCCTTCTGATTTCCCTTCACGCGGACGACCTTATCTTCCAACTCCTTCAGTTTCGGGTCAGCCTTCACTTTGCGCAGGATATCTGCGTACGTTGCAACGCCAAATTTATCCCCAACGATTGCGTCTGCCCTGTGCCTCCTCATCATCTTTATGTTATTTTGTTGTCCATTCTACTGAATCCTCCTGGCAACTTTGGGCATGTCTTGCTGGCCGTCGCACCCTCTTGTTTTGGGGACGCACCCTTCCGTGACTTCTGCCGGCCTTTTCTGCTTCTGCACGGTTTTCCAACTAGAGCAGGCGTTGTACTCCTGGGTGTTTCGGGCACCTCTGTGACTTCCGGGCGGGATTTAGCGACCGCACGCGTCTCATTCTTGTTTAGCTCCGCCTCTGCATTTTCTAGCTCCGCCTCTGTTTTCTCTAGCTCCGTCATGGCCGCGGCCATTTCAGTCATGGCTTTCGCGATCACCTCTTTAATCCCCGCATGAATGTTCATACTTTTAGACATGGACTCGCTCAGCGACCGAATCGTATCCTCGAACGTCTTCGGCTTACGCCTTAGATTCTTCGCTGTGCCGCTCTGTTGCGGCATTGTTCCATTGACGCTGCTACTCGTAGTCGCGGTGTGGACTTCGGTTCAATCCGCACCTTCAAAAGGAATTCACCTCTGAATCCGCGTTCTCCTTGTTAGCTACTCTGCTCTCTGCGTCTCCACTCTTAAATATTTTGTGCTGTTGGGTCCCCCCTCCAAGCCGCTATCTCCGCCCGTATTGTCTAGTTGCCAATATGATCCGATGGTTATCTATCCAGCAGGGGGTCCATGCGAAGGTTGGCACGATCCTTCATGGGGTATCATGCTCTGAGCCGGATCGGCACTAGTCAGGAATGTTCCATCTGAGCCTAGACCTGCATCGGGGTGCCGAGCTTTGAACGTACTTAGAGGCCTGCCAAGGTTTTATCGGGACGGGGGCGGCTGCTACATTAACACACTCGCCTTTTTTGGTAGGTGTCACCCTCCCTTACTCAGGTAGTGGAATGGAGTGACCGTCAGCCCTGTATCATCCTAGTCCATCTGTGAGCCATCGTGAGCCAGGAGATCATAATTAAGATCACACAGGCGTCTATCTTCCGCCACCTGGAGAGGCGCCCGGTTGGAGAACAAGTTCGCAAAGCAAACTCCTTCGGGGTATTTAGGTATGATGTAGGTATATAGGTCGGAAGATATGTTTGTACGTATTTAGGTACCATAATATATAAAAGTTATTGAAAAGAGCAACAGCTTTAATTTGGTATCACACACGCACAAATTTGTCTACGCCACGAGGGATACCACACACACCCCAAATTACCACAAAACGTAATAAAATTTACCCCATCGGAAGCTTCTCATTCAGTTATTCTAAATAAAAATCCCACGTAAATACATAAACACTTACTACCCTAAAACTCGTCACAAACGGCACTCACAGGCACTCTCTGGCGCAAAGTTTTTAGTCGGGGTTTTATTACCGTTAGTAGATAAAACTTATTTGAATTAATAGAAAGACTTCAGCAAAGCCCAAGTTGTCTGTATCGAGTTCGAATCCCAGCGTGCTTCTTGTTTTATTTTGTGAAAAATTTATTAATTATTTTATAAAGATTGGTCAAATATTTAAAAAATTTAAATAAAATAAAAAATAAAACGAAAATAAAAATATTAAAATAAATTAAAAAAACATTTAAAAATATAACAAAAACAATAAAACTTAAGAAAGTATCCATTCTAAGGAAGGGAAACCTTAGCTAATAAATAATAGAAGAGCAAGAATGGAACAGACAGAAATATTAAAGTAAAACATGTGGATGCATAATCATACTGCAGAGTTAACGCTCGATATTAAATGGCGAGCTAAACCTATAATTTGTTGGATAGGCTGGTAGAGGCTTTGCTTTGTATAGAAGCAGGGAGATTGTTGATTAAACGAGCAGTTGCAACAAGGTGAGTGATAAAGCAAGATAAAAGGCTTCGACTTCGCTTGTATTATAATCCAATGGTAAGAGCCAAAACCCTCGAGAATACTTCGTAAGCTATGAAACAGACTCCCTCCCTACTACATGCGAGACCCAACGGAGTCCTTACATTCTTAAATATTTCCAAATGTTCTTATGTAAAACTTACAAAAGATTGATTTGAATAGCTCCTCAGCCCTTAACTACTATTCATACAGAAAAATGGTTTGCTGATAACATTAAGCCTGCTTCCTTATCTTCGGAACTGTATTAAAATTTTCATACCTTTCCTAATAAAATTATTTAAAAAAATTTATCTTAACCGAATGACTACGATTGCTCAAGCAAAAATTCTTTCTTGAGTAATCATTGTAATGTCGCTGTGTCGGCATGGCATGCCGTGGGTTGATGATATCGAATGTAGCTGCCTACAGATTCGAACTCCGGCTGCACATACACACATGCAATTATCACTGAGCTGAGTGGTATTGAGCGTAAAATTGTAGGGTTACTTGGTAATCAAAACTATTTTATTATTTTGTTAAGTAAGGTATACAGTAAGTGTAGCCTGTGGAAAGGTAAGGAACCAAGCTTTAAATTACTACAAGGCTATTTTCCTGAATGGATAGTAGTTTAAGTTCTACAGCAAATATAAAGTCAATGTTTAGCACTTTTCCATAAGTATCAATATTGAACATTTTAGAAAACGGACTCACAACGCATAGATACATACAGATTTCTGTTTCATGTCTGGGGAAGGATTCCCGAGGGTTTTGTAAGAGCACTTGATTATAATTTCGCCTTTGACTGTATGCTTCTTGGGGTGATAGTTTTGGGTATGACTGTAGCTGTACGATAGTACCCCTAGTACATTCTCGAAGCACGTGACACTACAGTAGTGACGGAGAATACAAGGGATTAGATAGACTATGGCGCCTGTGCTGGAAAAGAGGATGAGGTTGAACGTTTGCCAATTAGTATTTGCTTGTAATTAGTATTTACCTGTAATTATTGTGGTTGCTTTTGATTGCTTGTTAGAAGTGTTATTTGCGGTGGGAGTAAGTGGTGGACAAGGATGCGCATTCGTATCGTTCATGTTCGTGCATGTTTGTTTGCTTGCACTACGGCTGCTTGGCTAGTCGTTCGCCAAAGTGCGCATGCCTGTATGGTTTGGCATTTTATCGGCATTGAGTTCATTCGCCCTTATCCATGCCAGTTCCTTGGTTGTACATG
Organism: Dioctria linearis; assembly: GCA_963930735.1. Taxonomy (NCBI): domain Eukaryota; kingdom Metazoa; phylum Arthropoda; class Insecta; order Diptera; family Asilidae; genus Dioctria; species Dioctria linearis. Next base: position 105,264,516 of record OZ005744.1, on the reverse strand, counting down.
TGTGTTTGCGTTTGTGTTGCTTAATTCGATTTTGCCACACTGAGTATCGTAGCGTTCTCACTCCTCTGTTTCATGAGAAGTAGAGAGAATGTCGACGGGCCAACATGCTAGGTGGAATTTAAATTTGGATTTCAGTTGTGTTAACTAAAACATTTACGATTATTCATTACAAATAGTTTATTATGTGTGTTTAATTCATGTTAATAAGTATCTAGAAAGCAGCCCAGATATATGATCGTATTTTCTCAGCCATATAATAATCGGATTTATTCGTTTAATGCAACATTTACTTTTCAGGAGGATCATACAACCACTGGAAAATTAAAGTAGGAGTACGGATTTCATTAATCTCAAATGCAATGCAGATGAACAGATACCGGCGAGTGGGCAGCGCCTTCCTAATGCACCATATGTTTTGCAGATTATTGACTTAACATGGTTACAGTAAATCATCGAATTATTGACTGTGATGTTCAGGTTATACACGCGATAGATATATGACAAAGGTATATTGTTCAGCAATACACCAGGAAATCAGAAATGTAAAAGCCGTTCACGAAGGAGAATCGAGCAATTAGACTTCTCGGGATGTAAATGCAAGGAGTTAGCTATTTACTACTCACTCCGATATTCTCGACAAATCCGAATTATGTAGGTCAACATATTTCTCGACAAAACCAATATGCCTATTCAAATAGATCTGAACATCATCTGCATATAAATATATTTGGGAATACTCGACTATTTTAGGAAGATCATTGAGTGCGTTCACTGCCGCTTTGCGTAGCGTAGTCGTTGCGTAGTGTAGTTCTGTCAAATGATTTAAAACTACTACAATCGACTATCCTCCTGACCGTAGTCGAATGTTGTCGACTATTTGGTACATTGAAAGTGCGGATTGAACGATAGTCGTAGTCAAGCGTAGTCGTTTGCTGTCAAAATTGGCGCAGTGAGCGCTCGGTAGTGACTCGTAGTCGACAAAAAGTCACTATTTCGGTGGCAGTGAACGCGCCCATTGTTTTAAAACTTTGCAAGAAAACTTTAATTCACCATATGTCAATTCCTGTAATTGACATATAGCGATATATGTTTACAAATCACAATATTCGTCAATTCCGATAATCGCCATGGACATTTGTGGTGTTCTGAAAATCTCAAAATGGTGGTGGGTAGTGTAGCGATGGAAAGAGATATCATTGGTTATCATTCATCTTTAATCATCAAATTCACCAATTTAACAAAGTTTAATAATTCTACGCTTAAAATTAAATTTAGCACAATGCAAAGTAGGCAAGCTGTCAAATCGTGCTATTGAAAAGCTCTTTGAAATTTCTGGATTTTTTAATTAATTAATTATCGCGTTTATGTTTATTTTAACCGGCTTAATTCATTCCAGCTCTAAATATTTTTATCTTTTATTTGAAGTCACTGGTTTGGCGTTGCATGCAACCATCTTGTATATTAGCGCAGAATTGTTAGCAACTTATAATTCTATATACAAGCATTTGATACGAGCTGATTTTATAGTGATATAACAACGCATAGTTAACCCAGCAAATTGTTTTACTTGCGCATAAATTGGTTCCTTTAACTGTGTACGCGCAAATCTTTTAATCTAATTATTAAAAATCTTGTGTGATCAAATAGTTCTGTTATTTTGTACAATACAATATTTGCTGAAATGCCAGCTAGCTGTGATAATTGTAACCAATCATTTAGAAACGGTTTAAGTGTAAAATGTGATGGTGTGTGTCGCAAGACTTTTTGTGCGAAATGTGCTAACCTAACCGATTATGACGTTAAGAGTGTTCTCATAAAAAGAAATATGCTTTATCTTTGTGATGAATGTATTGATTTTAAAATAATGGTTCTCGAGAGGTTTGACATGTTGTTAGGTGATGTTGCGGAAAGCAAAAAACGATTATCCCAGGAAGAGTGTGTTATTGAAAAAATTTTAAATGAAATAAAAGCCTTATCTACACATGGCAATATAATGGTGAGTGAAATCAGCAATATAGCAAGAAATACCAAGGAGTCATATGCTGATAAGTTATTGCACCAGCCACAGTCTATTATAACGCCGAAAACAAATGCCAAAGTTGTAAGTACATTTATTGATAATCAGAAATCCACTGACCCCATTAAGGGGGTTGTCAATGATACAGTCCTTAATACTGATACGGGCTCGATTGCTGAAGTCACTGATGGAATTTCTTCTGTTGTCGTCGATGAGGTTGTTGCTAATGAAAGTATGATTGTTCCGCACACCAGTGATCTAGATCTGGCTAAAGCTAAAGTTGGTATCACCAGAGGACGACAGTTGAAAATAATTGGCTCTTCGTCTTGCCAGGATATTTCAGCTGTTAATAAGCTCAAGTGGCTTCACTTGTCTCGTCTCGATCAATGCAATACTACTGAAGATATGATTATCCAGTTTATATCATCCAAATTTAATATTGAACCCAACATTTTAGTCTGCAAGCGTTTAACTAAAAAAGACGTGGGTTTGTCTTCACTGAGATTTCTAACCTTCAAGCTCGGAGTTCCTGAAAACAAATTTCCTGACCTCCTAAAGGGTGATGTCTGGCCATGTGGGATAATCGTGCGGAATTTTGTTAATATACCAAAAAACTCAAATGCCCAGCAATCACTGCACCTAGAAACCTAATGTGCGGCTCCAATATTAATATATATGATGATTCTGTGACTGATAGCTGCTATGCGACTCATGATGCTTCTCTAAAAATAAACTTCTCCTTATCATGCTATTTTCATAATGTGAGCGGTCTTAGGACAAAAGTCAATGACATCTACCTGAGCTCTACTCAACATTCTTATGATATAATTGCGATGGTTGAAACTTGGCTTAACCCATCTTTTCATTCGTCTGAAATTTTTAACCCAGCTTATCTGGTATACCGCAAGAATCGTGCTCCTGAATCCGGACTTAGCCGCGGTGGAGGTGTCTTGCTGGCAATAAGCTCAACAATTCAATCACGCGAAATTCCATTGCTTCATTCGTCCTATGAAATTGAGCAAATCTGTGTTCGTGTATCGTGTGCAAATCTCGCTGCTTTTTTCTTTGTCTCGTACATTCCACCTAACTCTCATGTGGAGATCTATGAGAAGCATATCTCGAATATTGGTTGGATTCTGGAGACTATGGTTCACGAAATTGATCACGTTTGCATACTCGGAGACTTTAATGCTGGCAATATTCACTGGCTGTGGAGTGATGAAGAAAAGATGCTTGTTCCTCATAATGTATCGAAGGACTTTGAACGCTGTTTAATTGATGGATTGATGTCATTGGGTCTTTATCAGATTAACAGTGTAGCTAATTCGATTGGTAGATTTCTTGACTTAGTGTTTGTTAGTGATAACTTAGTTTGTACTGTCGATGTAGCCTATTTTAACTTTTATAAAGGTACTTTTAATCATTGTGCACTTGAAATTAACATGGGTTTTGTTGTACACTTTAATGCTAGTAGTAGTCTTGATTTACGTGATTCTGTACACTTTTACAATTTTAAAAAAGCCAATTATGCTACCATAAATGACGAAATTAATTTAATTGATTGGCAGAGCTTGTTCCCTGAATGTGACTTAATGCTTGCTTACTCTAAATTTGTTGCAGCTCTTGATAAGATTATTGTTGCTCATGTGCCCGTAGCATCGAGGAGGGGTAGTTCTGGCCATCCATGGAGAAATCGTAGATTGGCTAACTTAAAGAATGCTCGCAATGTAACCCATAAGAAATATAAGGCTACTGGTAATACTAATGATGGTATTCTATTCAAAAGACTTCGTAAGGAGTATGAATTCTTAAACAAATTCCTATATAATCAATATCTGAATTCCATAGAATCTGATATTAAGCATAATGCTAAAGGGTTCTGGTCCTATCTTAATGGAAAAAGGAACTCTTATGGAATGCCCTCATGCGTCCATTATAATGATAGGATAGCAGATAACATCACTGATACTTGTAATATATTTGCGGACTACTTTGAATCTGTTGCTATGGATACGGGTCAACCAATAGATAGTGACCTCATGACGAACATACCTTCCTCTGTTGATTTAGGATCATTGTATATATCGGTTGATAATGTTATTGATGCCCTAAACAAGCTTCACACATCCTCCACTTCAGGTCCTGATGGGATTCCGGCTGCCTTTGTCTTTGGATGTCGTGAGGCTTTATCTCAACCATTATACCATATCTTCAATATTTCTTTATCTTCAGGTGTTTTTCTTGACGAGTGGAAGCTTTCCCTACTGCGTCCTATACATAAATCTGGCGCTAAAAACGATGTTTCTAACTATCGTCCAAACTGTAAGCTCTCTGTTATTCCCAAGCTGTTCGAAAGTATTGTAACTAATAAAATTTCTTTCCTTGTTAAGGAGCACATTTCACCCCATCAACATGGATTCATTAAGGGTAGATCTTGTGAGACTAATCTTGTATCCTTTGCTAATTTCTCACTGAAGGTTATGGAGGACTCACGTCAAGTTGACACTGTTTACACTTATTTTTAGTAAAGCTTTTGATAAGGTAAACATTCGCCTGCTTCTTGCGAAGCTGAGTGTCTTTGGTTTTCATTCTTCTTTGCTAAAATGGATTTCTTCCTATCTATCGGACCGGAGGCAAATGGTTGTAATTAATGACATAACATCTCGTTCTATTCGTGTACTCTCTGGTGTACCTCAGGGCAGTCATTTGGGTCCTATTCTTTTTATAATTTTTATTAACGATGTTTTTACAATTTTTAGTTTTGCTTCGTGCCTTGGTTTTGCTGATGACTTAAAGATTTTCATGAGGATTGTTAATACTCAAGATGTAGCTAACCTTAAACACGACCTTGTTAGTTTTGCTAGGTGGTGCTGCCTAAATCATTTATCTTTGAATTTATCAAAGTGCAAGCATGTTACCTTCACTAGAAGGTCCTCATCGGTACTACTTGATTTATCCATTACCGGATACCCAATTGCCAAATGTAATCTAACATCTGATCTTGGGGTCTTGCTTGATTCTCAGTTGTTATTCTCCCAGCATATAGATTTCATCGTGAGCAAGGCTAACTCTCGCCTTGGCTTCGTCAGGCGTCGTGCTGCAGAGTTTTTGGACCCTTATACACTCAAAAGTTTATACATTTCTTTGGTGAGACCAATCCTTGAGTATTGTTCTGTCTTGTGGGATCCTTACTATGCTGTTCATTGCAATAGAGTCGAGGGCGTTCAGCGGAGATTCACCAGGTTCGCCCTGAGGAAGCTTAACTGGAGTGGTGATCTACCTCCGTATCATGCAAGATGCCAATTAATTGACTTACAAAAATTGTCTACAAGACGGAAGACCCGAAATGTTATGTTCATAAGAGATCTTTTGGCTTATAAAATTGTTTCTCCTTCCCTGCTCGAGCACATTCATTTTTACATTCCATCTAGGAATTTGAGATTCTTCTCCATTCTGTACGAATCCCTTCACAGAACTAATTACTGCCTTAATGGTCCAATTAGTCGCTGTATTCGACAATTTAACCTTTGTAGTCGCATGATTGACTTTGTTGACAACAGGTGCTTTACTCAAAAATCTCTAAGTAGCTTTATGATTTCATTCTCATAAATTCACTTTTGTATATATTTTTTTTTTGCACGTAATATAAATAGTCTGTAAGATTGTATATCGGTAGACGGAATATATAAATAAATAAATAAATAAATAAATAAATAATAAAAGTAAAACAAACAAAAATTTACTCAAATATATTCTTACTGACTGACACACGCATGCAATTTTTTAATTCATTCCTTATCTATGTAATTGTTTCAAAGAAAATTTCACTCTTAACTAAATTAATTGCAATAATTTATTTCAGCTAAATTTTTATCGTTTAGACATGTCTTGCCAAAGATACGATATAGGCATATTTTTGACAAAATGTCACCACAATAAATTACAATTCAATACACCTAATAAATGCTGAAATGAAGAATGATTTTTATTAGTGTTAAATTTTAATTTGTTTGGTTAATCTATGACCAGTAATTATACCCTTATGGCATGCGATTACCTTTGTCCTTTAACCTCAAATTGTTCAGAAAAATGAATAAAATAATTACCTTTTTTGATGATTATCAATACAATCAATTTATTGTAAACTTGCCGATCTGTGCAATCCACAAATTAAAATGACTACAATTTTAGAGCTCGAAATTTCACTCAAATTCTTAAGAAAAACTGATGAATAATTTTTATGAAAAATTTCTAAGTTCAGAAAATAACTGAAGCACTATTGAAACCAAAAAAAAAACACTTGCATATAAAGTAAACTTATGACCAACTTGGCATATTTCAACTCAATGACAACTCGAAAGAAAAAAAAAGCGAATGAAGGAATGACACGGCTTTTATAGACAGATTTGTTTCAATTTCACTATACATAATGTGAAATTATCAAAATATTGCCCTTTTGTATATAAATTGAGACTTTCGATTATTATGGGTATATGCCAAAATGAATTTTACATTTTTTAGCATGTTTACCATAAGGATTTAATCTTGATTTTTTTGATTTCCATTAATTTTTACAAATTTCTGGTCTACTTTATCGACGCGCCATTTTTAGTGCATTCCAAATAATTCCTTTCATTACTTTTGCTGTACTTCTCTTTCGCACTCGTTAGTGCAAATTATAATTGTAAATATCGAGAATTACGCGAATCCCGCGAAAAATACCGCGAAACGAACGCGACCATTAGAATCGCGCGAAGATTCTACCCCGGCTTAGCAAGTCAAATATCATGGGAACATGAAGTTTCGCGCGATCCTTTTTTTGTGAAATTTATTAAATTTAATCGTGTTTTGTGTAGTGTTTTGTGGATAGTTCATCTCTGGAGCTCATACTACGCAGGTAGTTATAAAAATTTGGAGGATTATTGTAAGTGTTCCTGAGCTTTATAATTGGTGGACACCTGTACAGGTGAGATTGTTCTGGGTGATTTTTCTCACCTGAAATGTCTACTAATTACCCTTGTGTTGCATGGTTGCTTAGTTTATGTGCTTTAATATGTTTTGCATGTTAATAAAAAACACCTTGGATATGTAATTACCTAGTTTTTATTTGTTTTTCAATGTTTATTTGTTCCCTTGTTTATATTAATAGTTCAAATTTTCTGTATTTTATTTATCTATCTTCATTTCCCTTTTCTCGTTTTAGATCCTCGAGGGATCTTTGCACCTGTGGCATACTCCATGTGCCGGTAGCATGCATTGCATAATTTTAATTTTTAACATGGTAAATTCCTTTTTGTATTTTTCAGGTTCGTCGAACATTCTCCCCCCCCCCCCCCCCGTTGAACCGCCATGTTCAACCGTTGATTAATTGCATTTATGCCTCGTTTGTGGTACTCTAAGGATTTCAATGTTCCGTCCGCAAGAACTCTCAACGTGACTTGATAGCGATCAGGTAAATTAATTACCTTTTGTCTATTTCGTCTTTGTTGTATTTGTGTAAAATCTATTCTTTGAATAACCCTTTTTGGCAGAAAGATGTCTATCCCCTCTCGGGTGACGAATTTCTGGAAAGAATTTTCTGCCCTCATCTTTACTTCGTCAACGTTGGAGGAGGCCTTAAGTTTCTGTAGGTTAGTCAATTTGGCTCCGTTCATGATTGCAGGTTCGCTCATCACTTGGGCTGTTTGCGGAGTTGCTGCTTCCAGTAGACCAGCTGGTCGAACAGTTGTTGCTGTTGTTGACGTGGATGCGGCAGGATTCGCCTCTACAGCTTGTTTAGGCTCTGCTGTTGCTTCCATGATGTCGGAGAGTAGTTTGTCTAACTCATTTGGGTTTGATCCGGGATTGACAGGACTACTAGGCAGCGAAAAATTAAAATTTAGGTCATCATAGATGTCCAAAATGTCCTGATCCACCTGGTGATCGATGGCTGTCGTTGAAGTGCTTGGGTCTTCTGTCTTCTTTTTGGGTTGCCCAGTTAAAACATCACAGCCTTCTTCCACGTACCAGCTAGGATCGACGAAACTGTCCTGCAGTGGCCAATCAAGATCAAGGTCCTCATAGAGGTCTAGGATGTCCGTATTGTCGTTGTATTCTGACATCTGTAAAATAAATGATTTAGTACTATGTCTTTTATTATCATGGGACAACATAACAATCAACAGATGTGCTAGGACAACACATGTTTGTTAATTAACACTTAATCGCTTGGTAAACGGCAAATTTTAGTTACTGGTCTAGTGAATGTGCTTCTTTGAGTTTTTATTTTGACTACTCGTACTAGGCCATCAGAACCTGGATACACTTCTTCGATAATTCCTAAAGGCCACAGTGTTGGTAATATATTCTCGCCCTTCAGCAATATTACGTTTCCTCTCTGAAGATTAGGTTCTGTTTTACACCATTTAGGTCTATTTTGCAGCTGGTTCAGATAATCCTTGGACCAATAGTTCCAGAATTGCTGAATCATTTGCTGGACATGTTTCCATCTGTTGGAATAACTTGCTTCTTCAGTTGTGTAGTTTGGTTCTGGTATAGCTTGTAATGATTGTCCAATGATAAAATGTCCAGGAGTTAAAACTAATTGGTCGTTTGGATCATTTCTGATTTGACATAATGGCCTTGAATTGAGGCAGGCTTCTACTTGTGTTAACAGCGTAGCATATTCTTCAAAGGTAAGGGTCGAGTTCCCAATCGATCTACGCAGATGGTATTTTGTGGACTTAACACCAGCTTCCCTCAATCCTCCAAAATGAGGGGCCGCAGGTGGGTTCATATGCCCATTGATTGATTTTGATGTTAAGTAGTCAGCTGCTTCTGGCCATGCTTCCTTGATGGCCTTTTGAAGTTCCTTTTCTTTGATGGATTTTCCCACAATAAAATTGGTGCCACAGTCCGAATAGATGTAATTGCATAAGCCTCTTCTGCTTATGAATCTTTTTAATGAGGCAATGAAGGCTTCGGATGTCCGACTGGACACTAATATCAAGTGTATTGCCTTTGTTACCATGCAAACAAACAGACAAAAGTATGCCTTTTGCAACTTTGCATTTCTTAAGTTTGATGCCTTAATTGTGATCGGTCCCGCATAGTCAATTCCAACTTTGGAGAATGGTCTAGAGATGTTAACTCTCGCTGCTGGCAGATTACCCATTAGCTGTGACGTCGTTGCCTGTCGTTGTCTGAAGCATTTTACGCACTTATGTAATCTAGTTGAAATGCAGCGTCTTCCGTCTAGAATCCAAACTGAATTTCGGCTAGCGTTAAGAACCACAGCTGTACTTCCATGCAACATTTCTACGTGTAGTTTGTCTATTAAGATTAATGCTACATGATGATCTCGTGGCAATAGTATTGGATGTTTCCTACTATACAGTAACAACGCATTATCTAATCGACGTCCGACTCTCATTAATCCATCATTATCCAACATTGGATCTAGTCTGAGGAGTTTGTTGCCTTTAGATAATGGTTTTTTCTGTAATAAGTTTTCATATTCCTCTGGGAATGCTGTCAATTGAACCAACTTAAATATGGTTTTTTTCGGCTTGCTTACACTCATTACTACTGAGAAACCGAACCCTTTTGGTTTTGGGATTTTTACAATTGTAGCAAAATCGTTGTATTGTTGCTGAGACACGTACTAAACGTGTGAATGACGAGTATCTTAGCAAGATGTTGTCTTCTATATTTACTAATAGACTCGTTATTAACGGAGGTTTTTGCTCAAGTATTGTTGACTCTGTAGTTGGATTGTGCCTTGGCCATTTTTCTTGCGCTTGTGTGAGCCATGTTGGGCCATACCACCATAATTTGTTATCTACTAAGAGCGTAGATGAAATGCCTCGTGACGCTATATCTGCTGGATTTTGATTTGACGAGATATGTCGCCAATGATTATATTTCAATGAACCTTGGATTTCTACTACTCTATTGGCGACATAAATTTTCCATTTAGAGGGATGCTCTTTAATCCAATGCATGACAATTGTGGAGTCCGTTCAAGCTACTATTGGAATTTCTTGTAAATACATGCCTTGCACTACCACTTTAATTAGTTTCACCAGTAATAAGGCACCGTTCAACTCCAGCCATGGTATTGTTGTTGGTTTAATAGGTGCCACCTTAGTTTTTGCAGGTAGTAAGTGTGACACTATTTCACCATTCTCCTGCTCCACTCGCAAATACACTGCTGCAGCATATGCCTTCGAAGAAGCGTCGCAGAATCCATGAATCTGCGTACGTGCTCCTGTAGTATACTGTACCCATCTTAGGACGCGAACTTGTTCAAGTGTTTGTATATTGGATACAAAGGTTCTCCATTGCTGACTAATTGTTTCTGGCACACAGTCATCCCATGATGAGCCTGTTATCCTTAAATTCTGCATTAGGATTTTGGCTTCTACCACAACTGGAGCCAACCAGCCTAGTGGATCGTATAAAGATGCAATTCCTGACAGAATACTTCGTTTGGTTAGAATTGTAGGTTCCGACAGAGGTTTAATTGTAAAGGTGAAGTATTCATGCGTAGGATGCCATATAATCCCTAGCGTTTTTATTGACTCAGTTTCTGAAAATGTAAATGAAATTTTTAGCTCTCTGTATTCTGGAGGAAGATCGTGTAACAGCCTATTGTCATTGCTGGACCATTTACGTAGATTGAATCCTGCAGATTTCAACATTTGAATGAGTTCATGTTGTACCATCTTTGCATGATTCAAGTTATCAGCTCCAGCTAACAAATCATCCGCGTAGAAGTTTTGATATACTGCTTCTGCTGCTAGAGGCCACTTGAGACGTTCATCTTCAGCTAGTTGTTGGAGTGTCCTGATAGCTAAATATGGAGCAGACGTGGTACCAAAGGTCACTGCCTTCAGTTTGTAATCTCTTAACATGCCTGTTTTTGGGTGTCGCCATAAAATTCTTTGATACTCTTGATGATCCGGATGTACTTGAATCATGCGATACATTTTCTCAATATCTGCATTCATTACAATTTTATACTTTCTCCAATTTAATAGTGTTGTAAATATCGTAGACTGAAGAGTTGGTCCATTTAACAGAAACTTGTTAAGGGACATTCCATTCGTAGTTTTTTCAGAGGCACCAAATACAACGCGTCGTTTAGTTGTGGTGCTATCTTTAAACACAGCATGATGTGGAATGTAGTAATGCTGCTCTTGGTCCTGTGGTAAGTCTACTTCTTCCATGTGCTTTAATTCAATATATTCATCTAGACATTTTTCATAATCAGATTTAAATTCAGAGTTTTTTGAGAGTTGCCTCTGTAGGCTCTCAAAACGCCTGACTGCCTACTGTCTAGAGTTACCTAAAATTGGTATCGTGTTATCTGTGAAAGGTAGTTTCACTTGATACCTTCCTGTGTCTTACCTCATGCATGTGCTTTCATATATGGTTTGACATACTTGTTCGTCCATTGTTAGGATGCGATTTGTGGAAACTTCCTCTGTTTCCCAGAATTGTCTGAGCTGTTTGTCTAGCTCTTTAGTCGTAGCCATGAATGTTTTAAGATGATTTTCATTCGTTATCTTCTCTGCAGTCCCGAGGAGTATCCAACCGAAAATTGTCCTTATTGCTGTTGGACTAGTGTCTGTGCCTTGTACTACTACTGCCTGTATAATTTTAGCATATACCTTGGCACCTAGTAGAGCGTCTATTCTGCTAGGTTTCCAATAGGTGGGATCTGCTAATTCTAGTTTATCTAGAAGTTGATAATTTCCTTTGGCAATTGATTTGGTTGGCAAATTATCTGTTATGTTGTTAATCACTAAGAAAGTTTCCTCGATTTTTACCTTGTTTGGACCACAGCATTGTAACCATAGTTTGGTTTGTTTATCCAGGTTGCTCATTTAACTTTTATTTAGTCCTGTTACAATTACCGCTGTAGATCTGCAGCCGGCCGGTAATTTATGGCATGCGGCCTGGGTAATAAATGAGCACTCGGACCCTGAGTCGATAAGGCATCGAAGTGTTTGTGACTTTCCTGATGGAGCTTTAACCTTAACCAAAGCTGTTGATAATAAGGCATATGATCTCTCCCTATTCATATAGGTTTGAGTCACTTGTGAAGATTCAGTATTAGTACTAAGTACTGGTCTTGTTTGCCTGGCCTCATTATCCGTGGTGTTGTGTAGATTGATTGCCTCTACATTCCTGGGATGCAAATTATTTGCTTTTACATCCCCGTGCAGTGTGGTATGATGCCTTTTCTTGTATTTGAGACACCTATACCTGCTTAAACATTCTGTAACTGAATGCTTTTTAGAAAGACAATTGAAGCAATGTTTGTTTGTAGCAACGAATTTCTTTCTGTTTTGTACATCCATTCTTAGGAATTTGTTACATTTTTGTAAGAAGTGATCTCCATTACCTGCAGAACATTTTGTGGAGTTAACTACATGATATGCCTTGGTTGTAGTTGGTTTGTTGATACCTTTGGCTTGACTTGGTTTGGGCACCAATGTATCTGAGATTGCCTCTAGTACTTTCAATTGAGTGTCTAAAAAACAGTTGAACTCTTGATATTGAGGAAACTCTTCTGATGCTCCCTGATGTTCTTCCCATAACCTTAATGTTATAAAAGGTAGTTTTTGTACTATTAGATATACGAGTAGCACATCTAATTTTGAGGTGTCCACATGAAAGCTCCTTAGTTGCTGCATGCACTCTTCTGTAGTATCTATTAGAGATTTTAAACCAGCAGCTGTCTCTGTACTCAATTTTGGTTGATTTGTTAATAGCTTCAATTGATGATTCACTAAGATCTTCTTATTTTCCTACATCGCCTTTAATTTGTTCCATGCAAGTAGATAATCTTCGTTCGTAATTGGAGTATGCCGTAATAGTTTTTCTGCATCTCCGTATAATGACCCTTTAAAATAATATAATTTTTGAACATCTTTCAAATTTGTGTTATTGTGTACTACAGCTATATACAAATCGTGGAAGGAACGCCAGCTATCATAATCGCCACCATATTTTGGTAATGTAGTTTTTGGGAGAACATTCTGTTGTTGTTGTTGTTATTCCACGCGTGTTTTCTGTGCTAATAATAATGTGGAAACTGTCAATTCTGTTGTGGGATAGATTGCATCATACAGTCCACCTATATATATACAGTAATCTGTTTCTAGTTTACTAAATGTCTCATCTTGAATGTATTTTGGCGTGTTTTTTGGAGGGTTTTCAATAATGTATTCATTGATCATCTGATCACTCTGTTCGTATTCCATCCACACTCGCCTGATTTCGGAAAGCTTTGCTTCGAAATGGCCCTTTGAGTGTGTTTCGAGTAATGTTCGTTTTCCATTCTCGATCGTTTTTGCAGACGACTTCGCAATGCCTATTCCTTATTTAACATCGCCTTTAATTCTGTCATGGCCAAATTTGTCTTAATATATTTGAGTATACTTAACTTGAATTTTTAACTAAATTGTAATCAAATGCAAATTACTTGTGCTAATTTTAGAATTAAGTTTCGTTAAATTTGGAAATTGAATTGAAACTTACACAAATTGTACTAAAAACTGACTACTTGCACCAAGTTAGTAGAATTTGACTTGATAAATGTAAGTGACTTGAAAGGGTACTAGATTCACCTCTGTACAATGTGAAACTATTGTGAATTATATTTTGTCCCAAAATGCGATGTTTAGTGTAATGAACAAAATAAATGAATTGGATGACCATATGAATGAGCCAATGAATTCCTGCATGAAACCACAAAAAAAATGTCTTGAAACTTTGCAAAAAAACTTTAATTCACCATATGTCAATTCCTGTAATTGACATATAGCGATATACGTTTACAAATCACAATTTTCGTCAATTCCGATAATCGACATGGACATTTGTGGTGTTCTGAAAATCTCAAAATGGTGGTGGGTAGTGTAGCCATAGAAAGAGATATCATTGGTTATCATTCATCTTTAATCATCAAATTCACCAATTTAACAAAGTTTAATAATTCTACGCTTAAAATTAAATTTAGCACAATGCAAATTTCAATTTCTCTAATAAATGTAAAACAAACAAAAATTTACTCAAATATATTCTTACTGACTGACACACGCATGCAATTTTTTAATTCATTCCTTATCTATGTAATTGTTTCAAAGAAAATTTCACTCTTAACTAAATTAATTGCAATAATTTATTTCAGCTAAATTTTTATCGTTTAGACATGTCTTTCCAAAGATACGATATAGGCATATTTTTGACAAAATGTCACAATAAATTACAATTCAATACACCTAATAAATGCTGAAATGAAGAATGATTTTTATTAGTGTTAAATTTCAATTTGTTTGGTTAATCTTTGACCAGTAATTATACCCTTATGGCATGCGATTACCTTTGTCCCTTAACCGCAAATTGTTCCGAAAAATGAATAAAATTATTACCTTTTTTGATGATTATTAATACAATGAATTTATTATAAGCACCAATTTGTTGATTTTCCTTGCCGCTCTGTGCAATCCACAAAATAAAATGACTACAATTTTATAGCTCGAAATTTCACTCAAATTATTAAGGAAAACTGATGAATAATTTTTATGAAAATTTTCTAAGTTCAGAAAATAATTGAAGCACTATTGAAACCAAGAAAAAAAAACACTTGTGTAATGTACGCTTGCGACATAGTAAAGTAAATGCACGCACTGTTTGTTGTCACTCCTAATTATAGCGCGTCACCAAAGTATACGCACTGATTAATGGCGTCAACACTGTACTAGCAGCGGATACGCCGATATTGCTAAAGGGTGAGTTTGATTAGTGAAAGACACGCCGTATGGCAGCGTTAGCTTGTAAAGTCAAAAACTGTATTTACTTCTTTTGCCTCGCTTAATTTATACAAATTTAAACAAAGAAAATTGATCATAAGAATCGATTACTACTATGAATGTTTACATGAATGTGCAATTCTTTGTTTCTTACCCTACTTTCGTTTTATTTTCATTCATTGAAAATTAGAACATGTAATTGCTATAGAGAGTGAACATGAATGTACACACGGTGAATCATGTTACACAATTTCTTTTGCATACTTGACCTAGAACGATGAGTCAGAGTGTGGACATTCGTAATGATAACAAAAACGAAATTATGTTGTCGTTTTTGTTATTGGGTCACTATGTGTGATTTATGTGTGTGGTGTAATGATATCATGATATCGTAAAATCATGAGATCATTATGAGATCACTACATCCTCACCCTTCCTGTTGAGTCTTTATAATTTTTAAAGACGAAACACAGATTATACCAAAGTTTAGTACTATTTTGGAATATAAGGACTTTATGGAATATATATTATATTATGCTAAAGTTTAATACTATTACTAATAATGATATTCGTAACTTTTATCTACTTAGGTTTATACACATTATGAGATATGAGAACGGTTATGTTGTCTATCATTATGGTTACATGTTTACATTGTACATATCTATTTTTACATCGTATTTCTTTAATCTATCATTATGGTTACATATCTATTTTTACATCGTATCTCTTTAATCTATTATTGTGGACTTTTTTGGGTGTGCTGTTTATTTCGATTATTGTGTTGACACCTTCTCTTTGTAATGCTTTGAATGGACCTTTATATGGTTTTTGATGTTTCTTGCGATCTTCGTTTCTCAAGAGTACTAAGTCATTAGTTTTGATGTTTATTGGATTTGATGCATTTTGCTTTTCAACTCGCTTCTGTTTAACGTTTTCTCTTAAGTTTCTTGCTTTTGAAATAGCTGTTCTCAATCTGAACTTTAGTTCGTTTGCATAATTATCTAGATTGTAAATTTTGTCACTATTGTTGATTACGTCAAATGGGAGGTAAGGTAGTTTGCCAAATATTAATTCGTACGGTGTGTAATTTGTGTCTGTGTGAGGTGTAGTGTTGTAGGAAAAAGTGTAATAAGGTATCCATTTATCCCATTCTAAGTCTTCGGCGAACGAAAGCATGTATTAATTAAGAACGCGATGGTTTCGTTCCGATATTCCCATACTTTGATGATGATAAGGGGTGCTAAAATGTTGTTTTATTTCAAGTAGTTTACATATTTCTCGCATTAATCCGTTAGTGAATTCTGTACCTTGATCCGTTTTTAAAATCTTAAAATGTCCATAATTTAAAATAAATTCCTTTACTATTGTTGAGGCTACTGTGTTAGCATCTTTTGTTTCTAAGGGTGCTGCTATCACGAATTTCGTCAGTTCGCACTGCATGGTTAGTATGTATCTGTAATTATTCGAGATCCTAAGTGGTCCTACTATGTCCATAGCTATGGTTTCGAAACTTGTTGTTGGTGTGTTGGTCTTTATCATTTTTTCTTTAGTGTGTCTTACTTGTTTGTTTAGTGCACATTGTTCACAGCTGTTAATATAAGCTTTTACCATTTTGTTTATGTTTTTCCAACAAAATCGTTGTTTAATTTTTAGTACTGTTTTTCTTACTCCTAGATGTCCTCCGTGTGGTGAATTGTGATATTCCTCTATTATCTTGTTCTGAGTTTCAGTGTTATTTATTCTCTTAGGGGGTTCATATAATATTATGTTTAGTTTCGCGCGATTATTATTTTATATTCTTTGTTGCAACATGTTTAATAAATTTTTAAATTTTTCTTTATATTATCTTTGTTTGATAGAGCTAGTTCATGTATATTCATTTTGTGTGTAGCATCCAATAGCTTCTTCATGATAGAAACGTATTTCATATCAGAGTTATTGTTATTGTTTTGTTTACTGCTACTTCGTAACTTTTCCGTGATGGAATCTTGTTTCGCATCAGGGTTGTCGTTACAATATACTATTATTTCGTTTTTCGTACGTACGATTTCTATATGTTTCTTATAATTGCGCAATATTATAAATTTTAATTTTTTTATATTTCTGATATCAGATATGGAGGTGCAATCGCAAGTGTAAAGTTGATCAGGCTTTAACTGTGGTTGGAAAACATTTCGAATTTTTGCTTCTTCATTATTGCATGCTTTTTGCTTTTCTATCATACCCCTTGTTATCACTAGTGTTTTATTTACTGTTAGGTCTCTTTCTTCCGGAATCATATTTTTCAGAATATCGGAGTCTAGTTTTATTCTTGACAATGCATCAGCGTTGGTGTTTATTTTACCTTTCTTAAATACTATGTCGAAATCATAGTCAGCTAAATCTAATCTGATTCTCGTGAGTTTTGACGAAGGATTTTTGTGTGTGAATAACGATACTAATGGTCTGTGGTCAGTGACTACAATGAATCTTTTTCCGTATAGGAATGGTCTGAAAAAGTTTATACCCCAATGTATTGCAAGTAATTCCTTTTCGATAATAGGTTTGTTTATATCGTGTTTTGACAATGATTTACTTGCGTAGGATATCGGTAAATCTGAACCAATTTCACCTTGTGAGAGAACTGCTCCCAAAGCATAACTTGATGCGTCTGTTGTTAAGATGAAAGGTTTGTCGAAGTTTGGATACTGGAGTATTGGTGGTTGTGTAAGCTTTTTCTTTAGTGCTTCGAATGCTATTTGGCAGGATTCATCCCATATAAATGGTGTGTTCTTTTTTAGAAGAGAATTTAGGTTCTTCGCTATTTCTGCAAAGTTAGGGATAAATCGTCTGTAGTAATTACAGAAAGCTACAAATCTACGAACTTCGTCGGCATTTGTGGGTACTGGATAATTTTTAATGACTTCGTATTTGGAGGGGTCGGTTTTTATGCCTTCATTTGTTATGTTAGGGAGTTATAATTAAAACGACTTAACTTCACGACAATTTTAATCAAAACTCTATTAACTTCTTTCTTTTACATGAAATTACATTTATTTCTTAAGTAAAATTATTTCGTAATGGGGTCATTCTTGCATTATTGCTTCTTGTTATTCATTGAAATGATCGACAAATGTTTATTAAGCGCTTTATTGTCTTATTGGAAAATTTGACATAATTTACACAATAAAGCCAAAGTAAGTTTATTACGTTGGTGCTCTAATTGAGCTCTTTCATAATAAATAACTTTTGTCTGATCATTTCGATGAATAACAATTTCTTGTTTCCTAACATGCCTCCCCCTTTACAGATTCTATGTATTATTCTAATTTTATTTTAACGTCGTTTTTTTTTCACTTTACTTATTTATAAATTTTTGTGTCTTTTTTGTTGGTAATATAATAACATAAAAAGAATTTAAAAACCATTTGCAAATGTCGGATTTTGTATATACCTCATATTAACTTTTGTTCTAAACTCCCTAAATTATTAATTATTTTAGATTATTTGTAACTCTTCTTTAACTGCTAATTAATTAATTTATTCTTGTTGCTAGATTATAATATCATTATATGTATACTTATTTTTATAATATTACCATGAATTTATTATTTATTTCATTTATTATTTATATATACTAAATATACATATATATTTTTTTTTTGTTTTTTTTTTTTAGTCTTGGGTAGTAAAAATTTTTTTTTATACTTAGTTATTGGATATATATATATTACTGTTAACTAATTAATCTTATTCCCTTTTTCTTTTTAATTGTTAGTATCAGTAGTTGCAGGCTGGCATGTTTCAATGCAAACATCATTGTTTTGTGGCGAGTTATGTATGGGAACAATGATTTGTTCTCTTCTGGGAATTATTATAGGTTGAGAAATGAATTCACTCCTCCGTTTTACCTCTGGCGGATGACTGGATTTTTTACATCGTTTTTTTATTATGATTATAATAAGAAGAGAAGAGCAAACTATTATCAGAATAGTACCAAGAGAAGAAGTTAAAATATTAAACTTCTTGTGTAAGTAAGCAGTTGATTTACTTGCTTCGCTTTGAGCCATGTCGTACTCTAAATGCTCAATAGTCTTGCTACTTTCCTTAAGAATGGAACGTAACGATGATGGTTCTAGTACCTTTAACCTTTTTAAGTCGCCCTTATTAATCTTCTGCATTCTTAAAATTGGTTTGTATTTATCCAGTATTGGTATTTCTGGATTTTCTGGTTGGGTGAACGATAAATTATACAACGCATTTGTTTTAAAAGGAATAATAAAGTCTTCAAGTCTGAATGTACAAGGTTGTAAAAGTCTAAATATACCTACACCTTGTAAATGCACAGTGGATAAGCCATCTGGACACTGACAATATAGTGGACTACGGTTATGCATCCAATATAACCAAGCATTTTCATGCTGCATGGGAACTAAAAGATTGTCAAAATGTTTGAGTATTCGATGAGCACAGGTAGGTGATTCTGAGAAGGGATTTTTGAACAAATTTTTGATGCAATCTCCTTCCTTTGGGATGATACGCATGGGCTCTACTGATTCACAAGTGAAGAATGTAGTGTTTAATGGGATGCAACGTGATTTGAATTTTTCTTCACTTAATTCAAAGTTTTTATGTAAAAATGAACTATGAAAAAAGTAGTCCGGTATATCGTCAAAAATGGAATAAATACCATCTTTTATTGGTGTGGGAATTAGGTAGATCTTATTTACACTGAAATAAGGACTTTCAAGAATAGGTGTTAAGTCCCAATATGGGCTTAGCATAAATAGGGGCAGGTGCCGGGTTTTAAATGATAAGACAGGATGTTTTTTTTTCTTCAAAATAACAAATTCAGCTTTTTATTATCACAAAATATTCTTAACCTAAAAATTCAATTTCATTAATTCACTAATTGTAAATTGACTATAAATCTTAACTCTAAGCGTTTTACGTTATTCACCTTTGTGTCGTGTAAGTAACCTTTACTGGTTATTATTTCTTGATCTGTAATAGAAAGAAATAATTATTAATTTTTTGAATAACCGAGGTTTGGTTGGGAGAATGAGCGTCAATGAACTGCTCAGACGTATTGTAGCTGGGTTCAGAAAACTCCCAGTATATGGTGCTGAAATATTATTAATGTTTTATATAAAAATATTAGTATCAATGGGAGTCAGAAATACTTCCCTTGGTTTTGTTAATCAAGACTTAATTTTGGTTTCAGAGCCACCGATCTGTCTTGTCGCTTGGTCAAATCGCAAGTGATTTCATCTTTCCAATCGCTCGCTATTTATAGGCAGAAACACAATGGAGATTGTCTCTGCCGGTGGCGTTGCCAATGACGCCCGCGTCTTTGCGTTAATTTTTACGTATTTGGTCCACAAATGGCGTCATCGTGTGATTTTTCATGTGTTTGGTCCAAGAATTATCCATTTTGGCCCAAAAATGGCGTCATCATAATCTTAACCGGAATACTTTGCTATGTTATGGGCCACCATTTTGATTATGTCAAATTGTTGGTGGCAGCTGATTGAACCTGGTAAGTGTTTACATTCTTTTTTAATGTTTATTTTATTTATTTTATTAATGATTTTGTCTTTTATTTCCTTTTAGGTGGTGGAGAGATGACTGTGGCGCGGGATTGTTTGCCTTGTTTAGTAAGTAAGTATTTGTTTTTTGGTAAAGTCTCAGATCATTTAAATTTGTAAATGATCTGAGATTTTACAATTTTGTTGATTTTATAAATACCCGCAGTTGTTTTTTTCTTTTAGATTTTTGCTTGGGTGCTCAGTGGGACATCGCGGGAATCATTGCCGATGCTCATCGTGGGATTCGTTGTGATAAATAGTGCGTGAGTTTTTAGTATTTTAGTGTTAGTTTTAATTGTTCCGCGACGGAACAATAGGTATAAGGATTTTAATGAGGATTCTATCACCTAAACATTGAGAATATGTTTTAGTGATAAGCTTTGTTATGAAAAAATCAGATTCTATATCATGTTGAGTTGATGTTATTTCATCATATAGTGATTTAAATTCTTTAGCGGGAAGCATTAATGGACTTAATTCCTGGCGTTGAATTGATTCCAAAACAAAAAATGTTGTTGTAAGTTGTTCCGAAATTTTTTGTAATTCATTTAACATGAATAAAGCGACTTCGTTCATTTCTGTCATTACGTGAATCAGTCGTACTTCAGTTGTGGTATTCTTTAATGTATCTTCCACAAACTTATTGAAACGATTAGTTTTTTCAACTAGTAAATTATGTTGAGATGTGAGGTTTAAGAGTGAACTTCCCATAACTTCTGTATTTGTTTTTATGAGTGTTAATTGTTGTTTGGTAAGGCTTATACTCTTTTTGTTACTACCCTCTAATTCTTCCAATCTAGCATAGATTTGATCTGAGTCCTCGTGATCCATTGTTCCGAAAAGGAACTTTGCCACTGAACCACCTAAATTAACTAAACCTCTCTTCTTTCTTGATGTGTTACACTGCGTATAAATATTGATTTCATTAATTTTTTCCTCAATTTTCAAAATTCTTAAATTTATTTCTTTCCACCAATGTTTACAATTACTCTCACCTGTGCCATAATTTATACCACTACATAGATATTCCAAAGTTTTTTCGCAGGATCGTACAAAACCCAGAGTGTCGTTCCACAAAGGGAATTTTATTTGCGTTAAGAATGTCCAATGTTGTCGATATGTGAGAGCCCGTCCAACTTCTTCGAATATAATCCCCGTTTGCCTTACGGGATGTAGTTCCACGGGTACTGTTCCGATCATGACTGGTAACCATGCCAAAATGAGGAGTGTGCGAGACATTCTGGAAAAGAATATTTATATAAATAACTTCAGTCTATTGTTGTGTACACGGCGCTTTCGTTTTCTAATAAGTATAGTGCTATTTACAGGACTATTTATGTTGAGAACTGGAAAAGGTCCTGTCCAGTAAGGGGACAGTTTATTGCGTCTCGCTGAATTTCGCAATAGAACCTCATCTCCTACATGAAATTTTACTGGATGAATTTTTTTATCATAGTACTGTTTTGATATATTCTTGCTTTGGAGTAAATTTTCTCTTGCGAGCTTATGCGCTACTTGAATTTTATTTCTAAGGTATAAAAAGTAGTTCTCATGGTCATATATAGGCAATGGTTCTCTTTTCAGGTTATCAGGAATTCTGGCCGTAAAACCGAATAGGCAATCATTCGGCGTTAGTTTGGTACCTGCGTGAACACTATTGTTCCGTACGAACATGGCAGGTCTCAGGTGTTCATCCCATGTATTCAAATTTTCATCAACAAAACCTCTTAGATATTCTATTAATGGTCGATGCGATCTTTCCAATGAACCATTTGACTGAGGATGGTAAGCAGTTGTTTCTAGTTTTTTGATTTTTAGAAATTTGCACAAAGCTCGGAACATCTCAGAGGTAAAATTTGAACCCTGATCTGTAACCAAAATTTTAGGAATACGATATCTGCTAATTATTTCATTGAAAAATGCCTTAGCTACTGTTGTTGTTTCCATATTGGAAATAGCAACAACATCCATGAATTTTGTAAGATCGTCTTCGAAAGTGAGGATGTATTTATTTCCGTTAGTAGTTTCAGGCAGCGGACCTACAATATCCATGTATGTCTTATCAAAAGGTTTAAATGGAGTATCCGTTATCTCCATTGGCATTTTATGGTCTTTCCCTATTTTATTCTTTTGACAAACTTCGCATGCTTTTATGTAACTTTTAATGTCTTTTAACATGTTCTTCCATTTAAATCGGTTTCTAATTTTTTTGTATGTTTTAAAAGTACCCTGGTGACCGCCAAGGGGAAGATCATGGTAGTCACGTAAAATAGTTTTGATGTCTTTGGGGTCTGAAAGAATTACTGCTTCTGGATTAGATTCATTATCCTGTGTATATTTGATATTCAAATTTGACTCTCCTGTTTCATTAGTTGTGTTTTTTTTCATGTTTGTGCTTATTACTTGTTTTTCCTCACTTACTTTGTTTCTATCAGCAATTTGTTTCGTTTTCGATCTAGTGATTGCCAAGCACAATTTGACTCTCCTGTTTCATTAGTTGTGTTTTTTTTCATTTCATTTTCAAATATACTTGTTTTTCCTCACTTACTTTGTTTCTATCAGCAATTTGTTTCGTTTTCGATCTAGTGATTGCCAAGCACGCACTTTCAGTTGATTTTCCGGAAAAGGGTTCATTAACTTCGGGAATTCTACTTAACGCATCCGCATTTGTGTTATATCTTCCGGCTTTGTATTCAATACTATAGTCATATTCAGCCAGTTTATGTCTGAGACGGAGTATTCTACTTGTAGGATCTTTTATATTTACTTCATCGCGTAAAGGTTTATGATCTGTGTATACTGTAAAGCGACGTCCGTAAAGGCAACATCTAAAATTTTTTACTGCCCACACAATCGCAAGTAACTCTTTTTCAATCGTTGAATATCGTTTTTCGGCATCGTTGAGCGATCTGCTTGCATAGGCTATGGGTCTATCGTGCCCCATTGGACCTTGTGATAATACAGCCCCTAAAGCATCATTACTGGCGTCAGTGATTAAGCTGAAAGATTTGGCGAAATCAGGATATATTAACACAGGTGGACTCACAAGTGCTTGTTTTAGAATCTCAAAAGCATTTTGACAATCAGGATCCCAGTTAAATTTTACATTTTTCCTGAGCAGTCTATTTATTGGTGCGGCAATTTTAGAGAAATTGCTGATGAACTTCCTATAATAATTTGCTAAACCTAAAAATGATTGTACTTGTCGGATTGTCTTTGGCACTGGGAAATTTTGGACACATTTACTTCTGCTTGGATCGGGGAGAACACCTTCAGTAGTACACTTGTGACCCAAATATACAATTTCCTTTTGCAAAAAACTACATTTCTCGGGTTGAAGCTTCAAGTTATGAGCTCGAAGCCTATTGAAAACTTCTCTCAATTTATCTTCATGATTTATTAGGTTACTAGCAAATATAAGAACATCATCAAGGTACGCCCATGACTTGAACTCGCATGTACCCGAAAGCACATGATTCATTAGTCTCTGAAACGTTGCCGGCGCCCCCTTAAGCCCAAAAGGCATACGTTTAAATTGGAAATGCCCATGAGGAGTGCTAAATGCAGTCTTCTCTCTGTCATTTTCACTTACTTCTATCTGATGGTAGCCGCTAGCAAGATCTAATGTGGAAAAATATCGGGCGTGACCCAACTGGTCTAGAATATCTTCTATTCTAGGCAGTGGATAGGCGTCCCCCACAGTAACTTCATTGAGCTTGCGATAATCGACTACAATACGCCAGCGCTTCTCCCCATCAGGTCCCGGCTTTTTCGGGACTACTAGAAGTGGCGAATTCCAGGGACTTTTACTCAGTTCAACTATTCCCTCGTTTAACATTTTATTCACTTGGCTATTTATTACTTCGCGTTGTGTTTGAGGAAGACGATACATTCTTTGATTTATAGGGGCTTGATTTGATTGAGTCGGAATGTCATGTTGGATACTTTTAGTATAAGTAAGTGCATCTCCCGGTAAATAAAAAATGTCTTCATACTCATAAAGAAGGTTGTAAATAGAATTTTCTTCCACTACATTAATATTTTCTCCTAACTGAACCATATTCATTATTTTATTAATACGTTCCTTTTTATAACTTTTTAAATTAGAGCTTTGAGTGCAAAAAATGTTTCTTATATCACATTCCACTTCATTGCTATTTTCAATATTTTCATACTGTTTAAAGGAATTTATATTTAGATTAATTATTTCATAATTATCAAGCGATTTCAACTGAGGTGAGTAATCTTTTATTTTCACACTGTACTCGTTTACATTAATAACACTTAAAGCGGCTGTATCATCCAAAGGCTTTATTAAACAATTACCAATGTACACACCTTTCTCAATCTCAGCAGCCAAACAGAGCAGTTCTGCTTTACTGTTTAATTTAATTGGCACCAATACCTCCGATCTAGATGGTAATTCAAAATTAATTTTTCCTTCGAATGTTATCAATTGCTTGGGATCTATGCTCCCTTTTGTATCACTTTTTAGCACACCAACTTTCTTAGCTTGCGAGTTAAGATTCGTGGCTTGTTGTGTTTCAATGCATACACTTGAGAGCAATCCTGTATCGATTGACTTTTGAGACATGTATCTATCATTAGGCATCAAATCAACTCCCTTAGAGCGTGATCTAAGATTGATTTTTGCCAGTGTTGGAGTGTCAACATTCGAAGTATTTTTGACAAAGGGTACAAAAATATCTTCAGCGTTCGCTTCCGTGCGAGGAAACTTGAGACGCTGAGATGGTCCATCAACAACGCAGTGTGAGGACAAAAAATTGTTGCCTAAAATTCCATCACTTAAAATGTTATCATTATCAGAGATAATGTGAAATTTACAAATGTAATTTGAACCGACCAACAAATTACCATCACAAGTTCCCACAGTTGAACTTTGACCATTTATCGTTTTAAGCTTAACTTTTTCATGTTTGTTGATTTCTATATTATCTTTTAATTTGCTTTCTTTTATTAAACTCACTTCTGAACCGGTGTCAACTATCAAGTTAACGTTTTCATTTTTTGTAATGTTCAGTGGGATATTTACCACTGGAACATCACTCTCAGCGGAGCACCCTTTTACGGTGTTTTTAATTAGAGACGTGCCGGGGTGTCGGCGGACGTCTCCAAATCGTTTCCCGTTTCCAATCTTCTTAGTTTTTCTTGTAGCTGTCGCTTCTCCCATCTTTCTTTAGCTATGCAGAAATTTTCGTCATGTCCAGGTTGTAAACAAAAGTTGCATAGAACAGGAGGTTGTTCACTATAACCGGAACGGTCGACATGACTCATATTCACCTTTTTATATGAATTCCCCTGCTCATTCTTAATGAATTTATTATTATTATTTCTAAAATTGTTTTGCTTTCGTTGGCAATTTTGATAAGCATGACCATATGCCTTACAAAAAGTACAATACGGTGTCGACTTACGAGTTCGACATTCGTAATGTGTATGGCCTAGGCGATTACAAAAACCACACTTGACCTGATTTTGCTTTTTGTGTTCAGGAGTTAACCTTGAGCTGTTTTCTGTAAGTTGGTTCATGGTAAAATTTTTATTCAAATTAAAATTATTATTGGCATTTATGGGATTGGGGTTTGTTAAAAGATTTGAATAAGCTGTTGTACAATTTAGTGTACCAAAATTTGGATAGAGCATGAATTGCTCTGCTTGTTCGAGTCGTTTAACTTTTGAAGTCAATGCCTCTAGTGTTGTTTCTGGATCTTGCCAAAGATAGAACTTTTGAGTTGGGTTAAATATTCCCATTTTAAAACTGTTAACCGCAAGTTCCTCTAACTCTGTATTAAGAATATGTGCACCCGCAGGGTATTGTTCCTTAGCTTTCAATTTACACTTTTCTAATTGTCTTTTTACACGATTTAGAAACGTTAACAGACTTTCACCAGGCACTTGTTGCATTAAACGAAGTTCATTATTAAGTAACATATAGGATTTTTCATCCGAAAAATTATCTTTAAAGGAAGTGAAAAACTCTTCAATGGTTTGGAAAGTCTTAGAAACAATTCTAATGCCCGACCACGCAAACGAGTGGGAATTAATTTCAATAGAAGAAGTTTTTCTTCGGGGGTCTCTAAAGATTCATATGCCAGCCGACAACAAGTCATAAACATACATATGTCATTCGACAAATTGGAATTATCTTCTCCAGAAAAAAGGGGAATAAGATTTAAAACAGTACTATTTACTGTCTCCATTTTTCTAATTTTAAGTAAATTTTTCGAATGCGAATTCGTCTTATTATTACTAAGAAAATTTCTATTACTAGGTTCTAAATCTACACACCTTTGTATTCCTATACTGGATGGCGCTGAGTTGAACCTTGGTCTCAAGTATTTCCTTCCGTGACGTAGCTGTATAATAGTCACGTCTCTCGTTTCAGTTACTTTCTCCGCTTCTGGTTGCTGTTCGGCTATTTCTCCCACAGCTGCGTCGCTTGTTTCTTCTATGCTTACTATTTTTTCCGCTGCGTGAACTTCAACTATTATTTGTTCCCTTGTTGTTGTGATTGGAACCTCAGTTGGATTGTTGTTTTGGAGCTCAGAACTTGCAATTTCTGAGATCTTACTTCCGGATGTTGACGTAGAATAGGTTGGGCTACTCTCCTCGAAACTGAAGGGATCTATTCTCCTTATAAATCTTTCCAACCTGTTGTCCAAAGGTAATTTCGGCGTGCTAGTCGTCCCAGACATGAAAACTAGTATCGTCTTTCATACACATGTATGTACATAACTGCCCCACATTTCTTTTTGTTTACTTATTCACATGAAAACTAAAATCCACTTTTATACACATGTATGTACATAACTGCACCACATTTCTTTTTGTTTACTTATTTTTTCGTTTTCCCATATAATTTTTCACACTGATTCACTTCTTTATTTTACGCACGTGAATTCTAATAGTATTACAATGAACTAAATTGTTTTTTTTTTTTGTTTTTTTTTTTGTAAAAGCTACCGGCTGCGCCAATTTATGTTAGGGAGTTATAATTAAAACGACTTAACTTCACGACAATTTTAATCAAAACTCTATTAACTTCTTTCTTTTACATGAAATTACATTTATTTCTTAAGTAAAATTATTTCGTAATGGGGTCATTCTTGCATTATTTCTTCTTGTTATTCATTGAAATGATCGACAAATGTTTATTAAGCGCTTTATTGTCTTATTGGAAAATTTGACATAATTTACACAATAAAGCCAAAGTAAGTTTATTACGTTGGTGCTCTAATTGAGCTCTTTCATAATAAATAACTTTTGTCTGATCATTTCGATGAATAACAATTTCTTGTTTCCTAACAGTTATCAGATGTCCTAGATATACAACTTCGGTTTTTAGGAATTGGCATTTACTCGGGTTTAGTTTGAGAGTGTATTTGCGCAATCTCTGAAATAATTTGGTCAGATTTGTATTGTGGTGTTTAACACTACAACCGAAAACTATAATATCGTCTACATAAAGGAATGCTTCGGAACTGAGTCCGGTAAGAGCAATTGTTAACATTCTTTGAAAACTATTAGAAGATACTTTTAATCCAAAAGGTAGTCTTTTGAATTGAAAATGGCCGTTTCCCGTTGAAAATGCTGTGAGTGGTCTTGAGTCCTCTTCAAATTCGATCTGGTGGAATGAACTAGTCAAATCAAGAGTAGTGAAATATTTCGCTCTTCCTAACTTGTCTAGAACATCCTCCAATTTAGTTAAAGGGAACTTGTCGCTAACAATCCTGTTGTTCAGCTTTCTGAAGTCTACGACTAAACGCCATTGTTTTTTATCGCCAGTGCCTTTTTTTGGTACCACGAGTAGTGGAGCATTATAAGGGCTAGTAGATGGTTCAATGATATCATTGGCTTCTAGCTCCTTGACTTGTTTGTTTATTTCCTCGTTTTGAGTGTGTGGTAACCGGTAGTTCTTTATGTACACGGGAGTATTATCCGTGACTTGGAGTGTTTGCTTGTAAAAATTGTTCGTAGTCAAAATTTCATCTTGCAGGTGAAATATATCATTGTATTCCTTTATTATTTCCAGTATGTTTGCCTTAGCTTCTTTCTCCTCGTAATCTATCTTTATTGCCTGTAGCAGTTTGTTTATTCGTTTCGTGTCACGTTTTTCTTTTGTTTTTACTAGTATGGAATAATTTTTCAAGGGTTTCATTTCTACTCTAAAGTTTGGTATTGTTACATCTTCGTCGTTAGTATTTAGCATTTTAATGTGGCATGCGCCTTTCGTTGGTATTATTGTGTTTGCTATGAATACACCACTCTGTAGTTCTTTATTCAGTACTATGCTGTCTTCTTGTCTAGGGAGACATATTGGTATTATCGCTTCTGTTCTTGCTGTAATTTTTATCTGTGTTATCTGTAGTGGTTTCATTTCAATTGGAAAATTTTCATCTACTAAACGAAATGAATTACTGACTCTGTGGTCTCCAATGTGTTGCATTAAGCTTGTTGATTTCACTTGACCAGTAAAAGGCTTTTGATAGTGTCTCGCACGAGTATCTCTTGACTGTTCTCGAGGCATTTGGGTTTCCGCCCAGGTGGCTCGATATCGTGGGGAAACTGTATAGAGATTCAGCGATTTTGATTAAGCATCAAGGACAAGTTCTGGCTCCTATCTCGTTTCATCGAGGTATCTGACAGGGCTGTCCATTGTCAGGTATGCTTTATGATCTTTCGTTGGAGCCGCTACTGGTGAATCTTCGTCGAATGCTCGGACAGTATGCGGTTCATCTGCCATATACCAATGTGAGGCCTCTTATGTTGGCGTATGCGGATGATCTGTCTATTTTCGTGACAAGAGATGAAGCTTTTCCGGTCGCTCGTGCTGTTTTCGAACAGTTCGAACGTATAGCGGGCGCTAAAATCAACCTTAGTAAGAGTCAAGGCTTGTGGTGTGGAAGGTGGAGAGATCGTACATATACTCCACTGAACATCCAATGGACTAATACTTGCCTGAAGTATTTTCCATTATCCTTAATGGGTAGGTCAGTCGTGATAAACTATTTGATTACCTCGTCCATCTGCTAAAGTCTGAGACGTTTGATGAAGGCTTCGTAAGTCTTCTTCAAGCAAAAGCGATAGACGCCTTTTGGTGCGGAAGACGATGGGTTCCTGAAAGCACGCTCTGTCTGACAGTCAAGATAGGTGGATTAGGTCTCACTAACTTGGTTGTGAAATCAAGGTGTCTCCAAGTGCGTGCATTCCAACGAGTGTTCTGCCAGAGAGACAGCTTGATTTCTCAACTGTGGGTGAATGTACTGGGAGGGATCGGCATAGGGGAGTATTACTACCTACTCTCTGTTCGACCACCTTATCCTCGTGACTGGCCACAGGATCTAATCTCAACGATTCAGACCTGGGGCAGAATCACGCCAGCATTTCACCTTAAGTGGAATGCTCTACGGTACACGCAATTCGCGTCAATTCCAATCAGGTTTAATCCTGAATTAATAGATTCAGTGTTCAGTATTGCTCGGGGTTTTGAAGCTGACACGCATACGCTGACAGTTCTCGGAGATATTATTGATATCTCTGGAAACTGCCGAATAAACACTAACACTGCACAACTACACGACCTGGCTGCTTCTGCGCGGGAGAGATTTCGCCAACTTGGGACCAGTGACCCTGGCACTAAGTTGGAAGATGCTTTCGTTCTGAACAGACCACCACACACACCTTTCAGCACACTTACAACACGTGTGCTCCGTGACGTGCTTATGTCAATAAGACCTCCGGAGTATACAGGATACAACAGATGGCGAACACACCTCGGGGTGAATATGGGCGTAATGGGAGGGATAACTTGCAGAGTAGTCTACAGTTATCCTTCTAATTACAAAGATGCTGATGTAGCATTCAAATTGCTGCATCACAGTCTTGTGCATCCTAATCAGTTGTCACTTATTGACCGCCGAGTTCAGAGGATTTTCACAGTTTGTGCTGGTGAAGGCACCCTGTTTCACAGGTTTTTCACTTGTCCGGCTTTGCAGGGTCTAATGGATCTCGTGCGCGGTATGTGTCAGTTGATCCACCCGAATTTCGGCATTACTAGGACATCGTTCCTATGGGGACCAAAGGTCTGTAGTCGAGTGAATTGTTTGATTAGCTTTGTGTTGACACTGGCCAAATCTACAATTCACCTGTACTACATGAGAGTCGAAGCTGGGAATCAGAACACTGACCCACAACACCATGCACACGCACTTAAGCGCCACTTCGTTGACAGGTTGAAGAGACGTTTACGTCTTGAATATCTGGCAACGAACGCTGACACATTCAACTGCACATGGCAACCACTATCGTCGGTGCAGGACGGAGCTCTTGTATTTCGCTGGTGATAGCAGGCCACAGCATTTGCAACGCTAGTCCACGGGGCTTCTCCCCGCTTAGGAATCGTTGCACGTGCTGTGGGAAGGACAAGCACTCTGTTAGAGATGCTAAGCTGGAGGGATGATGAGGGCAGTTTGTAGAGGTCTATGATACTACAGGCTGCCCTCGCGGGACTCTATAACGGTATCGGGTAAATTTTTTCGTTCGTTCGGTTTTTAATTTTTTATTCAGTTTCGGTCTCGGTGCAAAATTGCAAAATTTTCTTTTGAAAATTCGCTCGTTTAGGTCATTATTTTTATTAGATCATTTTGGAATTTTGGAACTGCTTGGAACTTCCACTTACCTAATTGTCAAAATTGGGACTGGTTTTAAGCTTTTGGTTATTACTTAATGTTTTTTCAAAATTCTCGTGACCGTTTATAGACTCTTTTGAGCATTTTGTTTGAATTTGTTTTACTTTTTGTGTCATTTTGTTTTAGTTTTGTGTCATTTGTTTAGTTTAATTGTTTTACTGGTCCCTATAGACTTTTACAACTTTAGTTTAGCTAGCGTCTTTTTTTACACTTTGTAGAGCCTTTTGCCACCTACTTTTAAGGAATTTTTAAAAGAGCCAAAGAGCCAACAAGAAAAGAGTCATTATACACATAAAAAAAAAATTATTATTATTAGTATTTCTGTTATAGTTTCTATTGTTATTTTGTTGGTTGTAGCTAGTCCTAGTATTATTATTATTTCTGTAATTAATGTTAGGTCTGTAGCTGTAATTCCGGTTATAATTTTGCCTATTGAGGCTTTGAGCACTCTGATTGTGTCGATCAAGTTGTTGCTGTCTGTTTGAATTATTCTGCCTTTTAAAATGCATAATATTACTGACAGGTTGTGGATCACTTTTTCCCAATTCTAGTGTGATCTCAATTGCTTCTTGAAATGTTTTTGGTCTTGAGGCGAATACTGTACTTTTATATTGATCGTTTAGACCTTTCTTGAAGATTGTCAAAGCGTAAGTGTCATTAATGGTCTTGACTGCGGTTTTTTCTTCTGTTTTAGCAGTTGAACCAAGAGCATCTCTATTTGCAATTGACTTAACTCACTTATGAGAGTTAGTATTTTGTCCTTATACACTGAGACTGTTGATCTTCTCTGGGTTAAATTGTTGAGAGTTGTGTGGATTTGGGATACTGTATTAGTATTTTTATATCTTGAAGACAGTTCTTTTTTCAAAGCCTCAAAAGTTGTTGGTGTCTGAGCACCTAGAGCTGTTTGCACGTTCAAAGACAGTTTAACGTTGAAAACGAAGTCCAACAAATCCAATTTTGCAGATTCGCTTAGGGTTTTATTAATGAATTCTACTATTTTTAAAAAAGCGTTTAATTCGCTGAATTTCCCTTCAAATATAAGGATGGCTTTCATGGCCGTTCCTAAATCAAAGTTGGCCATTTCGCTGTTTTCTTCCATCAGTGATTCTTGTAAAGCTGTTACTAATAAAGGTTTTAGTTCTCTTGAGAGTTTAACTAATTCAATCTTAATGTCAAGTGTTTTGGACCCGTCTAGTGTAGCTACTATAGCTTCAAATTCCTTATTTATTTCCTCTAATCTTTGTGACTTTAATTCCAAGGTTGTAGTTGTAAAACCACGATTCTGGCCTTTTTAAAATTTGCCAATAGTTTCTTAACTTCTTCTTTTAGTTCTTTCAATGAGTCCATTCAGAAGAAAAGGAATTGAATATTGTGTTCATTTTTTATTATATTATATTATTGATTTATTAATTTTTACTATATTTTTTTTTGTTTGAACACTATTTATTATGGATATTAGGAAATCTTAAACATCATTTACTATAAATTTTTAAACATTAATGGTCCTACTTAATTGTTTTCTAACATAATTTCTGTTGTAATTATTGTAAATATATAAAATTATCGCGATAATTACGAAAATCGCCGAAGTCGTCAACGCCTGTTGGTACTCGATAAAAAAGCTACTCTGGACGTTCGTGGAGCTGCAATTTCCCATGATTATCGCAGTTTCTTCAGTTTCTCAAAAAGTGCTGCTTTGTTTCTTCCTTCTGCGATAGGAATCAACCTATGTATCTCGGCTCGTTGCTTCCTTAGGGCTACTTTTTTGCCTCCTCTCTTTTTCTGTCGCTTAATCGGGATCTTCTCTGTAGGTTTGATGGTTTTATTTCTGTTCCTATATTGTTCCAACGATATGGGCTTTGGTTCCCTCTGCTTCAGCTCTTCAATTGGTGTTGGCTTGTATTTCACAGTTGATTGACTTTCTCGTGGAGCCTCCGGGATATATTCTAGCTCTTTTTCAATGAGTTCGCTCAGCCTTGAAAATAGCGCATCGAAGTCCTCTTGCGTGGTTGGTTGTGTCATCGAGGTAGGATGGTGTTGTAGTATCTGGCTTATTGAGATCTCAGTCGTTAATTATTTGAAGAAGGATCTCAGGTAGATCAAACAGGTCCAAATTTCAGGTGGGTCCACACCTTGGTTGTTAATAGAAGACACCAGTTAGATCGGGCAGGGTCGCCATGTAATGACGCTTGCGACATAGTAAAGTAAATGCACGCACTGTTTGTTGTCACTCCTAATTATAGCGCGTCACCAAAGTATACGCACTGATTAATGGCGTCAACACTGTACTAGCAGCGGATACGCCGATATTGCTAAAGGGTGAGTTTGATTAGTGAAAGACACGCCGTATGGCAGCGTTAGCTTGTAAAGTCAAAAACTGTATTTACTTCTTTTGCCTCGCTTAATTTATACAAATTTAAACAAAGAAAATTGATCAGAAGAATCGATTACTACTATGAATGTTTACATGAATGTGCAATTCCTTGTTTCTTACCCTACTTTCGTTTTATTTTCATTCATTGAAAATTAGAACATGTAATTGCTATAGAGAGTGAACATGAATGTACACACGGTGAATCATGTTACACAATTTCTTTTGCATACTTGACCTAGAACGATGAGTCAGAGTGTGGACATTCGTAATGATAACAAAAACGAAATTATGTTGTCGTTTTTGTTATTGGGTCACTATGTGTGATTTATGTGTGTGGTGTAATGATATCATGATATCGTAAAATCATGAGATCATTATGAGATCACTTCACTTGCATATAAAGTAAACTTATGACCAACTTGGCATATTTCAACTCAATGACAACCCGAAAGAAAAAACAAGCGAATGATGGAATGACACGCCTTTTATAGACAGATTTGTTTCAATTTCACTATCCATAATGTGAAATTATCAAAATATTTCCCTTTTGTAAATAAATTAAGATTTTTTATTATTATGGGTATATACCAAAATGAATTTTACATTTTTTGGCATGTTTACCATAAGGATTTAAACTTGATTTTCTTGATTTCCATTAATTTTTACAAATTTCTGGTCTTCTTTATCGACGCGCCATTTTTAGTTCATTCCAAATAATTCCTCTCATGACTTTTGCTGTTCTGTCTTGTTCGCACGGTACTTCTCTTTCGCACTCGTTAGTGCAAATTATAATTGTAAATATCGCGAATTACGTGAATCCCGTGAAATATACCGTGAAACGAACGCAACCATTAGAATCGCGCTTAGCAAGTCAAATGTCATGGGAACATGAAGTTTCGCCGTGTTTTTAAATCGAGAACTGTCAAACGCGCGCGATTCTTTTTTTGTTAAATTTATTAAATTTAATCGTGTTTTGTTGATAGTTCATCTCTGGAGCTCATATTATGCAGGTAATTATAAAAATTTGGTGGATTATTGTAAGTTTTCCTGAGTTTTATAATTGGTGGACACCTGTACAGGTGAGTTGTTTTGGGTGGTTTTTCTCACCTGAAATGTCTACTAATTACCCTTGTGTTGCATGGTTGCTTAGTTTGATTGCTTTAATATGTTTTGCATGTTAATAAAAAACACCTTGGATGTGTAATTACTTAGTTTTTATTTGTTTTTCAATGTTTATTTGTTCCCTTGTTTATATTAATAGTTCAAATTTTCTCTATTTCATTAATCTATCTTCATTTCCCTTTTCTCGTTTTAGATCATCGAGGAATCTTTGCACCTGTGGCATACTCCAGGTGCCGGTAAGAGGCGTTGCATAATTTTTATTTTTAACATGGTAAATTCCTTTTTGTCCTTTTCAGGTTCGTCGAACAATCATTGACATAGAGGGCCGAGTATAGATCCTTGGTGGACACCACACTTGAGCTGTGCGGTATCTGAAATATTATTCTCAATTTTCACTTGCTGATGCCGATCGGCAAGGAAGTTCCTAATCAGTGTGCCGAGGACGTGGAAAACCTGAAATGTACTATCAGTTTATACACAAGCATAGAATAATTATCACTGTTAAAGGCTTTAGTAAAATCAAGCAGTGCTAGAATGATGATGCGATCTTTATTAACAGAGCTACAAATATTCGTAATTACCTTAAGTACAGTAGTTTCGCAGCTTTGACTTGCCAAAAGCCAGACTTGCCAAAAGCCAGACTTGTCTGCGAAGTAGTTTATGTGACTGCATTCATTGCAAAATCTGCTGATACATGAGTTTGTCAAGGACTATGAACGAAAACCACAAGATGCTTATTGACCGGAAATCACTAAGGCTATTTGGGTGTGGGTTCTTAGCTACCGATAGAACATCCGCTATTTTCCAAATGATGACAAAATATTCACGCCAACGGCCTCCGACTAAGTAGCATTGATAGCCCCAATAACTTCATTCGCATCTGCGAACCTAAAATTGAATTCGCACCGAGTATTTGTGAAAGAACTGAATCAAAAAACTGCATCTAATTCAATTTTTATTATGTTGGAACTGTGTTCTTCTATATAAAACTAATGAGGAAAGCATTCTTAATAGCCCAAATTTCCAGCATTGCAAATTGACTTTGACTAGTTGTACAGAGGGAGAGATAGGGGTTTACCCAAACGCCATTTCAATTAGAAAACAATAAAGAGCAGCTCAACTAGTTAACGACATTGTTTCATTTCTAACTGTGTACATTTCCCTCTTATTGGACTATCAACTAAAGAAAAAAAGAAAAACTTTAAAATCCATGCAAGTATACAGCTGCCAACAGGGATTCCCCTTTGTTTTATATTCCGTTAATTTGATACGTTCCACCTGTCATTGCGATTTCACGCACAACAGAGAACCAATAGTTAGTTGAGAGAAAAGGGTGCTGCTGTGCATTTTTAATTACATTCATACTGGATGTATGGAAGTATTGGCCTTCCGGTGCCGCTACTCTAAGAGAACCACTAAGAAATAACAATCACAAAGCATTACTGTAGCGTGCAATTCACATTAGTTATATATACTCGTATATCGATAGTTATATAGATCGGGTCTCACAGGTTGAACTTAAAAGGAGAGTTTTGTGTTTTTATATACATACATGGTTTAAAAAAAAATATTTTGCTTATTTTCATGTAGTTAATTCACTCTCTCCATCTGGTTGGGCATT
Source organism: Dioctria linearis (assembly GCA_963930735.1). Taxonomy (NCBI): domain Eukaryota; kingdom Metazoa; phylum Arthropoda; class Insecta; order Diptera; family Asilidae; genus Dioctria; species Dioctria linearis. Next base: position 105,228,297 of record OZ005744.1, on the reverse strand, counting down.
TAATTTGCTGAGTCTACTTAAAATTAGCATCTCATTAATTTAAGACGTTTTTCTAACAATGTTTTTTTTCAGTATATAGACGAAAAAAAGGATTTCCAATTTTTCTGTTATAAGTCTTGACCATTCATTTTTGTTATTACTTTTACTAATAAGAGATTCAATAACAACAGCCAAGACATACAAGACTGAAAAATAATCCGCACGATAAATTTGCTAAAACTTCATCTACAATTGGTTTCTCTCCTTCAACTCGTCCAGACATTTTCGCTCTGAAAAAGAATTGGTCTAATACTGCAGCATCCCAATCAAACACCAAGTCAAAGGGACCGCCATATATCATAGTCAAATTTCCAACCGCAATTGAAAAAATTGACTTTTTTAAAAAATATAAATCTTTTGGTAAGCTTACTGTAGCAGATGCTGGAATAAGCAGCAACAATGGACTAGCTCATATATACGTAAATCATTCTTTAACAGTTGGAAATTGAGAAATCTTCCTTATCGCCCGCAAGCTAAAACTTGTAAACAAACTCGCTTCAGTTTGTATTCTAAATGGAATTACACATGTTCGGAAAACAGCTGACCCTAACTCTGTTGCAATTACGAAACTTGATCAGTTGAATGGAATCACCCATGTACCGAACACAGCTGACTATGCGATGGATCCCATACAATTGGAGGCAGTATGACACGTTTCTAAGATGATTCATTTTGATGCATATATTTGGTTATTGTTTTCCTTTCTTTTCTGTAATAATTTTTTTCTTCTTTGTTTTTTTCTTCTATAAGCTGTCTCGTTTTATATATTTCTTCATTTTTTTATTTGTTTTTGTTACCTTATTATTTTTTTAGTTTTCAAATTTAGCTTACAATTTTCAATTTTTTCTAGTTTTAGATATATTGCGGCGGCTTACAGCATGTGTTTTCCTTCGACTAGTGTTAATGTCTGTACGCTTGTTTTCCCTGGATGCCATCCATGTCTGGATTGCTGCTTAAATGAGTCACTCGGGCGGTGTTGAGGAGGAACATATGACGCGTCTCATGCTAAATGTCTTCTGTACCCAAAGGGTAGGTTTACGGCTTTGCTACCTGAATTCTAGAAGCATGGTTAATAAATTTGATGAGATTAGCATGATGTTCAACAGATCCTTGGTAGATATTATTTGTTTATCTGAGACCTGGTTGAAGCCCGAAATAACACCACTACAGGTTGGTATTTTGGGCTATCGATTGTTCCGAAATGATCGCTTGAATAAACGGGGAGGTGGTGTGCCGATTTTTGTCAGTGAGGGTATTGCTGCTAGAGTTACTGCCATATCTTCTGGATTGGGAGTTGAGTATTCCATGTTTGATAGCCTACGTCTATAAGCCATCTCCAAACCCGTTTTATTTAGATCTCATTGACTTCTTGCAAACAGTAAGTGCCAGCTATCCGAACGTTATTATTACTGGCGATTTCAACATAAACTTGGTCCTTAGTTCGTATCAGTATAATGCACTCACGTCATCATTAATTGCTCTTGACCTCCATATATTAAATAGTCTGCCTACATGCTTTTCAGGATATAGCCCATCTTTACTTGATTTAGTCATTGCTAATAATCCGAGTCTGGCTCTTTTTTCCAATCAATTATCACTTGCAGGTTTCCCCGATCATGATCTACTCTTCTTGATATTTGACTTAAATACTCCTAGAATGAATTCCAATGAGATTATGTTCTCTAGAGATTACCACTCTATCAGCCTACCTTTTCTACGGCAAAATGTAGCAAACACTGACTGGAGTTTTATTTTCTGTGCGTCCTCAATCGATCACAAGATACAATTATTCGGTGAATATATTCAAAGCGCTTTCCATAACCATGTTGCCATTCATCAGCGGAATGTTTTACGCATCTCTACACCCTGGTTCTCCAGGGTTATTTTTAGACTTATTTCTAAAAGAAACAAAGCTTATGTGCGCTGGAAAACAACGGGATCATATATCTACTACGAACGCTTTCGTATTTTACGGAATGCTACTAGCAGTCATATCAGAAATGCCAAAAGAAAGTTTTACGCGAAAAAGCTAAATCCTATTCTACCCCCCAAGGTACTCTGGAGTAATCTGGGTAAAATTAAACACTCAAACTGCGATCTGGATCCGAACATTTTTAATCAGTTCTTTTATATCTGCCAGTAATATAAATACCAGTGCAAGATTGTCCTTCTCCTTCTTATCCCCAGGTCTTGATCATGAGGCTGGCTTTGATTTTCGTTGCGTTGACGAACCTGAAATATATAGAGCCATAAGTTCTATCAGGTCGTTTACCACTGGTCCAGACTTGCGTTATACCAATTCCAAAAAAGACCAGTGGATCCTCTCCTAAAGATTACCGACCTATTAGCATTATTCCCTTTTTATCTAAAGTGATGGAATATCTTATGCGGGAACAAATGTTGGTATTTCTGGAGGGCAATTCTCTTGTGTGTGAATGGCAGTCGGGTTTTCGTGCAAAGCATAGTTGTATGACGCCTATTTTGAGGATTACCGATGACATAAGAGAGAATATCGACTCTGATATGCTCACTGTTCTTACATTATTATACTTTTTAAAGGCCTTCTATAAGGTAAACCATATCTTACTCTATGGAAAGCTCCGAACTTAGTATAATTTTAGCCATAGAGCATCGAAACTCATCTTTAATTTTCTCTCCGACGCAAGCAACGTATCTCGATTAACAATCGTGAGTCGGACATGTTACCTTTGCGCTCTGACGTCCCCAAGGTTCTGTGCTTGCACCTCTCTTCTTCAGTCTGTTCATTAATGACATTGCTCAAGTGGTGTCTTTCGTCAAGATACAGGTTCAGGTTTACGCTGCTGTTGATCCCAACAGGTTGAACGAGCATATTGCTTTGATTAATCTGGACCTTGCAGCTATATCTAGATGGTCGGTTGCAAATGATTTGAAAATTAATCCGTCTAAGACCAAAGCTATTCCTTTTTATAAATCCACTGTTGCTGTTAGTCGTTTACCTCAAATCTCTCTAAATTCCACTTCTATTCCATTTGTAACTACTACTAGTAATCTCGGTGTCATCTTTAATAGGATCCTAACCTGGAATGATCACATAAATTATGTGGTTGGACGTATTTACGGATGCCTGAGCGCTTGAGACAGTCCGCCAATTTCATACCACAGACTACTCGTTTGCCACTGGTAAAATGATTAATTATTCCCATCATAACATCTGCAAATGTTCTTCACTGCAAGCTTGATTCTGTCTCTGATAGGAGATTAACAGTGAGTGGCATTTAATTCTGCTGTTAGTTATGTATTTAAACTGCGTAGATATAAGCATGTCTCTGGGCATTCTAGACAGGTTTCGGGTTGTTCTTTGTCGGTTTTTTTAAAATAAATTTGATGACATATCTATTCAAACTAATTTATTCCTGGACTCCTATGTATTTTTTCTCAATTTTTTTTCGCTTCAGTCATCAAGTCAAGTCAAGTGTTCTTCACACGCGATTAACGAAATAAAACGAATTATGGCGAATTTATTACCGAACCGATATCCCGGGATATTTGAAAATGTTTACGTACAGGCTTTAATTTTGGCCTAGAATTCACTTTTGTCTTTGATTCACTTTACACTTTATTTGTTCGAATTTATATTAACTTAAGGTTGTACGATGTCGAAATTATTACAGCCTGTTGCGCGACGGCAAGCTGTGTTCTTGTAATACGCTTCAGTCATCTCGTAATAGATATCTTCTTATACCCCAGCACAGGTATTTGTAGAGCGGCGCTATGTTCTTGGTCTATGCAATTAAGATCTGGAATTCACTGCCTATCAGTTTTCGCAATTCCGGAACTGTGGGCGGTTTCCGGCATTGGCTTGCAGACACACTTGAATAAATCAAATATTCTTTTAGGCATGCTGTTGGTTTGTGCACGCAATTTTTTATTTTACTTTCTTTATAATTGTTATTTCCGTATTTCTTTCTTTTTGTATTTATGACTTAGCAATTTGATCTTTTTTTTTCTTTCTTTTTTTACATAAGTTTATGTATTTATTCCTTTTATTCATATTTTTCTTGCGGTTATTTCTTTAATTTCTAAATTTTCATCCTAAGTCCTTTTTAAAAGGCTATGCCTTATTTTGTACAAATTTTCTTTCGAATAAATTTGATTTGATTTGAAAATACCTATCTAAAATTAGTTCAAAAACTAGCCTCAACTGTTCAAGGAATTTTTATTTCAAATTCTCAAATTTGCAGCAGCTGACCGGATGGACCTCCACACACACGAATATATCCTGGTGTTCCATCAAAACCCTCGAGATATACTTTTCCAAGCCATGAAACAGAAACCTATATGTGTGCGTTCGGAGTCCGTTTTTTAAAATATTCTATATTGATACATATGGAAAGTGCAAAATATTGACTTTATATATGCTATAGAGCCTAAACTACCATCCGTACAGGAAAATAGTCTTCTAGTAATTTACAGCTTGATTCCTTACCTTCCCAAAGACTATACTTACTATGTACCTTACTTAATAAAATAATGAAATAGTTTTGATTACAAACTTACCTTACCATTTTACGCTCAATCACTCTCAGCTGAGTAATAATTACATGTGTGTATGTGTAGCCGGAGTCCGATGAATTTTTTGGATGAATTCTTCGTTTGACAATTGACAAGAGTCACTCAGTCAGTGAGCGCGCGCAATTTCGAGGTAAATAAATTTTATTAATATTTATCTAATAGTTTAATTGTTGTGTAAATTTATTCCATTGGGTTCGTTAAAAATAGTGAAATAAGTGCAATTTTAATTTTTTACCACAATTATATATTGAATTTGTTAGTTTAAAGTTTCTTGCAGGGAAATCAGTTCGGATTAAAACAAAGTGCTACGAAAGTTTTATCAATAAAAAATTTAAAATAAAACTGAAATGTCTATAAGTTGCGCTCTTAACTGATTATTTCAGATCCTTTCATTATTTCTTTAGTGAAATTAGTTAGTGGCAATGGTAGTTTGCTCAAATAGAAGGCAAATTGCAATGCACCATAACAAAGTTTAAAAAAGTGGAGTTAGTGTCAAATTAATTTAAATTAAAATGTGGACTACATTATAATAGTCTTCCTTCAATTTGTATATCATATGAGAATGAAATAACTGCAAAAAATCATGTCTAATATTAGTGGGAAAACTTCCAGTGAAAGTTTATATCACTTAACCCTATTTTTCCTAATAATATTGAAAAATGGTTTTACATATAAGAATCCATTCATTTGCTTTTTTTACCGACAAAGCTTTCACGCGCTTCGTTTTAATGTAGATTCTTCATTTCCCCTAAAGGAGATTTAAACTGAAATTCAATATACAATAATGGTAAGAAATTAAAATTGTGCTTATTTCATTATTTTTAACGGATTCAGTGGAATAAATTTATATATTTCTCTTATAAGGATTCGATTCCCATGAAGCCGCACAGCATTAAGTGACGAATCTATGGTCCGGGACAGTTATGACTTTTAATACTGTTTATTAGATATACCTTATACTAATTGTCGGCCTATCAAATTATAGACAGTAATGAGTTGATTTAACAGGAAAACCGTCTACCCTTTTTAAGCAGTCATAAAGAGCTGTGTAATGTCTTGATTTCTTTATATCTATTTACTTCATATCTAGTCTCAATACTTTACGATGGTGCAGCTTACTGTCTGGTCTCAGTTGTATCTGGTTCAATGCCGTACATAGTGCGATAAGGCGGATGTATGATTTGATATATCTTTTTTATTTTTTTATTTTGCTATTTTACTAATTTAATTGCTAAACTATCTAAATGTCATTTCAATTCATTTATTTGCATATTTTTGTATACAGTGATTTGAGTATGCTTGCCTAGTTACATTCATTGAAGGAAAGTGTAATACTGGGGATTTCTTACCATTCTAATATTTATGATATTTTACATTACCTATTATTTTATATTTCAGGATGTAATTACATTTTAGGTTGAGGAAAAGTCTAAAAACCTCTTTTTCAAAATTTAAAACTAAAAATTAAACTTAAACTTCTATATCTGCAGAACAAACCTGCGTCAGTTATATAAGTATTCACTAGATTATTGGTTGCTACTAAGATTACATTTAGTTATTATTATTAGATTGTGTGTTTAATAAACTATGATATGCATAAATTTGTCAAGGACTGTTTGCAGATCTTCTGCAATTTACATTAAATTTCCTTAGGTTAATTTGAATTAATTCTTTTATCGGTTTTACATTTGTGATTTCATGTAAGCGTTTGGTGGAAAAATGCCAGGGGAGGTTCATAATCATTTTCAGTAGTTTATTTTGTTGAACTTGAATTTTTTTAATGGTGTTTCAGCACAATTTGACCAGGCAGGGGATACATAGACGAAGAATGATTGGAATATCATTTTGTATATCAGTGTTTTCTTTTCTTTATTGAGCGTTGATTTTCTGTTGATCAGCGGATATAATACTTTAGTAAGCTTACACGACTTTTCTATTACTTTATTTATATGGAGCCTGTGGGTGAGTGTTTTGTCTAGAAACATGCCTAGATATTTACAGTCTGTGGTTCAGGGAATGTTCGTGGTATTGAAAATCAATTCTCTCTGCAGGAGAAATTTACTACTTCTTTTCCGGGTAAAAAAGTGCATGCGGATTTTAATGGGTTGCACTTAATTTTCCATTTATGGAAATATTAAGAGATTATCGAGATTGGTTTCTAAAGTGTTAGTCATATTGACCGGACAATTGCTTGAGTGATATAGTATTGTGTCATCGGCAAATAGGCCTATATTGCAGGTGATGTTTTCGGTTATATCGTGGGTGTATATATTGTAGATATCGGGGCTTAGGGCTGATCTTTGGGGATCGCCCGCTTCAATTTGTACCAAGTTAGTCTTTAAGTTAACTATCTGCTAGAAAGCTTTGAATAATTTTAACTACTCCTATGGGGAAGTTTAGTTTCATCATTTTGTATACTAAACCTTGGTGCCAGACGGTATCAAAAGCTTTTTCGATATCTAAAGTAACTATTACAGTTGAATTACCTAGTTGCAAGTTATCCTTGGTATAACTTGTCACCCTTTTTAATTGATGAGTTGTGGTGTAGATAGGTCGGAAACCGATTTGATCCTGGGGTAAGATGTTTTTATCATCCAAATGTGCAATTAGCATGCATTAGCTTTATCTTCTGAGGTGTCTAAAATCTTATTGTTGTAGGTTAATGGAGGAATGTGTTGTGATTTTTTTCTAATAACTCTTGTCAGACTCCAGAAGGTTTTGCTACCTTTTTCTAGGGAGAATAATTTGTTCTTCGTCGATTCGTTACGAAAACAAGAGATTTTGAACCTGACCTCGCGTGTTAATCTGTTGAGTTCGCGCTTTAGTGAAATTACTCTAGTATTATTCCACTGTTTCCGTACCATATCTTTGATTTTAATTAGTTGTCGTATGGTTTCTATCGTATTAAGTGAAAGCTGTTGGTGTTAACTTGATTTTTAACAATCTCTTGGAGGCGTTCCCAGTTAGCTTTATTGTAGTTATAGTTATCGTTATCGGACACATTGGTGCCGTTTAAGGTTACGGTAGACAGGCTTGGACTGGCCTACCGGGGTGCCGGGAAGTTTCCCTGTGGGGCGGTCTATTGCGTAGTAGTGGGCCGGGCCGGTGAACAATCGACTGTTGAAAAAAGATTACAATCAAAATAAATTTAAGTTTGGAAACGGAAAGTAATACAAATTAAATTTGAAAAACAAAGTTCACTTGGGAAATGCTTAGCGATAAAAGATCAAATCATAAAAGTATTGGTATTCAACCAACCTAAAAACAAAAGAAATCATCGAAGCATCTGAAAACCGTATTTTCATATATATTTAAAGTTATTTGGCTGTACAACTGCTTTGTCTAGATATTTGCAAGCAGGTAATCTAATCTTATCAAAAGCAGTAGCTGTGATGCATGGTACGGTGGTTTTCCAATAAGAGGTGTTATTTTAATTAGCCCGTTATTTCGGTAGATGTCACTTTTGGAGCTGTCATTTTTTGACAGTTGACAAGTAGAAACTACGCCATTAACAAAAATGGAACGATACACGATTCAACAACGCACTGAAATTATTAAAATTCACTATAAAAATGGTGAAAATGTGGCAGAGACGGTTCGTAAAACTCGAGCATTTTTGGGTCGTCGTGAAGCACCTTGTCGGACCGCAATACAGAATTGGTAGAAAAATTCAATCTGTCGGGACAAGTTAGTGATGTGAAGAATAAAACCCGTGGACGTCTCTCAAGAACAGCCGAGAATATTGCTGCTGTAGCCGAAAGTGTTGAAGAAAACCCAGGTTTGTCCATTCCTCGTCGTTCTTTGGAATTAGGCATTCCACAAACGTCATTACACCGTATTTTGCATAAAGATTTGGGTCTTAAGGCTTATAAAGTTCAGTTAACACAAGAGCTCAAGCCGGCCGATCATCAACAACGTCGAGTCTTTGCTGATTGGGTCTTTGAAATGCATGAAAATGATCCGGAAATCCATGGAAAACTCATTTTGTGAGATGAGGCCCATTTCCACCTCGATGGCTTCGTCAACAAGCAAAATTGTCGCATCTGGGGCTCGGAAAACCCAAGAGTTATTGTTGAGAAGCCTCTATATCCTCAACGTGTGATTGTTTGGTGCGGTTTATGGTCCCGCGGGGTCATTGAACTTTACTTTTTCGAAAATGAGGCTAGAGCAACAGTTACGGTGAATGGATCGCGCTATCAAGAGATGATTAATGATTTTTTTTTGGCCGGAATTAGATGGTATTGATCTGTACAAGGTTTACTTTCAACAAGACGGCGCTACGTGCCATACAAGCAACGAAACCATTGATCTTTTACGGGAAAATTTTCCGTACCGTGTTATCTCTCGAAAAGGTGATCACAATTGGCCACCGAGATCTTGTGACTTAACATCTTGCGACTTCTTCCTTTGGGGCCACGTGAAAGAGAAGGTCTATACCAACAGCCCAGCGTCGATTCAAGACCTCAAAGATGGAATTCGTGAGGATATCGAGGACATAGGGAAGCCACTTTGCGATTTGGTTATTGAAAATTTCATGAAAAGGATATGGTCCTGTAGTCGTGTCGTGGTGGTCATTTGGCTGCTTTTATTTTCCGCTATTAACGGCATACCTTCCTCTTTATAATGCAATAAAGATCCGATCTTTTATCTCAAAAAATGGTATTTTCTTTGAACATAAAAATAACACCTCGTATTGGAAAACCCTGTATATCAACTGATTTAAATAATTCTAAAATCATAAGGTTGGATTGTGATAAGTTCATTCATTTCATTAATAATAAATTTGAAAACTGATAAGGAAATTGAAATGAATGATTTGTTATGTGCAATAGAAAAAGAGACATCTATTGGAAATGGATACTTCGGGTGAAATGGGAAGTTATGTACGGACAACTTCCGGTGAAATCTATTACTGAAAGGGTCAAGCGACATCTATAAAGTACGGACATAGCCAATCGGAGAACCGATGTTTCTAGAATAGAATTTCCGAGAAGGATCTAGGACAATTTATAAAGTATAAAGGCGGTCTTATTACAGACAATGAAGTGTACGTAGTAAACAGAGCAATGTGTTCTAATTGGATTGCGAATATTTAAAGTATATAGTCTTAGTGATAATTGAAAGTAGAGTTCATTTTTAATTGTTTGCGAATTTATTAAATTGTAAACAGTGGAGTATAATAAAGAGGTCTTCTGAATTATATTGTGTTTTGAATAACGAATTAGGGTCACCATCTATTCAATTAAATATACTTGTTATAAAAAAATGTGACAAAAATAAAACATTAGAATGAAAAAGACTATTTTGAAATAGCAACTTTACAAAAAAATTATGCCAACTTTTAAAACTCCAGTAGCAGTAATGGAAAAACTAGATTCTAATTTCGTAATGTCTGATTTTTTTACGGAATATGAAGACTTTGTGGAGAAATGGGAATATTTGAAGAAAAATCTGTCTTAAAAATATGTTGCTGCAAATTATGATTTAGAGATTAAGGGGGCCGAACCGGAAATAATGAGTGAGTGTAATCAATGCAAGAATTACATAGTATGTTGTTTTAAGGTATTAAATGAATATAATTTATAAGTCTCGCTAATACAAAGATGTTTTAAATTATTATTAAAATTTATTACTTGATAAATTAAAAATATCAGTAAATAACAATGCCGTGGTAAATATCAAAGTTGGTTGAATAAAAAATGGAAGAAAAGTTTATATGAAATCTTCTCTCCTGAATTGTGCTTCTAGGAATGCAAGTTTCCCCGCGAATGCATTCGCGTCGCTATCCATTTCAGTCAATATTTTGTTCTTTCCTTGAAGTTGCAAAAAATAATTCATTTAGCTTTCCTGCCATGTTAGAGAGAAAAGCAAGATCAAGCACCCATTTATCATCTTCCAATTGGGGATATGATTTATCAAAAGTTGCCATAAATTTTTTTATTTCAGGCAAAAGATCCAAGAATTTTCTTTAAAAACTTAGCACGGCGTAGCCACCTTATCCGGAGGTTACATGAGATAGTACGGCTTGCACGCACCTTGCACTGTTCATGTTCTCTCTGACAATATTTAAGTTCTACTTTCAATATATGTATATATTAAATTGATAACTGTACTTGAAATTTTGGAATTTTAACGGTATCGAGATTGAGGACCACCTTGCAGGAGCAATCGCTCTGTTTATTGTGAACCTGTAGTTCTGTTATTTCTTTCCAAATACAGGGTGTTTCCCACTAATAGGTCAGTAGAGCAGGAGGTGATAGTACTCACTTAGACGAACTAAAAATTGTATGGCAGGGGGGGGGGGCATATCAACCTTTTAAGAGTTACAGGGTGATTAAGAAAAAAAGCCAGTATTTCACAAAACACCCTGTATCTTATAAACTACAGGGTCTACGGTCACACTTAAGAGCTCATTATATGCAAAACTTCATGGCCTTTCCAACGACTGCCCAATCACCTCTACAACCCTCTCCAATCATGAATTATGGTTGTCTAAACTAACAATTTCGGATTTTCTTACCTTTTTTTTTAATTTAACCCCTATTATTTTTGAAAAAAGGTCGTTAGCATAACTTTTTTTTGTAAATCCAGATTATCCTAATAAATAAATTTATTTAATGTATGATACCGTTCATTTATTCAAAAACTTCCGAAATAATTGGATTAACTTGGATCCAAAGCAAATAATATTTACAGATTTTGATAAAGCATCTTTTGATGATATTCGTAATTAATTTTATAAAGAGGAACACTTAAATGTTAAAAAAGTTAACAAATTAAATTTGAAAACCATAGACACAAATAATCTGGGTAGACAAAAGGTTTCTTTAGTTGACAATGTTTTTCACGATTCCACAATCGCTGCTTTAGAGTCTGAAAACTCCTGTGAGACAGCAGAGTTTTGTAAAATAATCCGTAAATGGTGGAACATTGTCAACGTTAAAAATCTCACAAAAGGTGTAGCAAAACTAAACTCCGATTGTAATCCTATTGAAAGACTATCTGACTCTAAGCTTGATTTCTTACGTCAATTTATAGTGTGGCTTCTTACCTGGAACAGGGCAGAAAACATTTTCGCTACGCTGTCTTCTGACACATACCAGGCTACCTTTCTTACTACATCCACTCTTATTGACCCTTCAACATATGTAATTACGGAATATAATGCCCAATTTCTTTTATTGGGTAAATTTCAAACGGACGATTTAGAAAGTAGATTCAGGCTGTACCGCTCTTTAGCCGGTTGTCGGTACAAAGTTTCTTATGCCGAATTAATAGAGGCAGACAAAAAGTCCGCATTCATAATGTGTTCTTGCGCAAGACACAGAATTACAAAGCCTTAATTCAAGATCTCGGGGAGAATAGCCTACAAGAAAAATTCGACACTTCAGGTTTTAAACCTATTTTTTATTCGCCATATTTAGCAGATGCCCGGGTTGATGAACCTGCCAATCTATATGCATGCGGTTATTCCTCATTTTCGGTTTCTAAAAATATTTCTTGTGGCTTATGTAAGTCATTAATTGTAAAAGATAAAGGCATCCCTGCGGACGATGAGTATTTTGATAACATGCAACTCGGTGGTTTATGCATACCTACAAATACCGTAAAAATTATTTTTTTCACATGTGTGCAATATTCCAATATATTGTTTCACAAGAAAAATATTACAACCTGTTTTTTAATGGTAAGAATCAAAAAGGGATTTAGCGTGCCTTAGTTATTCAGTCGCTCCTTTTGGAAAACTTCAATGAAGTAGATTTTGATCATAAATGTTCATGCGGTTTGCCTAGCTTTGAACTTTACTCAAAAATAATTTCCCCGCTTTCAAATATTCTTCTAAATAATTTTGTAAAATCCTTTAATGATACTCCTTCGTATAACAGACGCAGGCTACAAATCTTCATGCAAAATTTCTGACCTTAAAACGTGATAATTAATTATGTTATATGTGATAATTTATATATATGTGATATATGATCTTTTTTTCCTTTTATTTATTGTTAATTTAGTATGGAATACTATTTTTTCCTTTTTTATTACTATAATGTATTTTATATCGTGATATTTTTGATTTTAAGTATTATGATCTTTTTTTCATTTTATTTTGTTAATTTAGAATGGAATACTTTTTTTATTACTGCAATGAAATTTTATAATGTGATATTTTTGATTTTAAGTATTAAATCTAATACTTTTTGTTATTTTATATTTGAATATTTTTAAGTGCATATTATTATAGATGAACTGTTTTGGTTTTATTTTTGATAATAAATATATAAATGTAAATAGATTTTGTTTGAATTGCTTAAATTAGGATAAATGGATTAGGCCTATAGGGGATACCATATAAAAAAAACGCTTCTTGCACACTACCTCAAAGGTGATGTGGAAATGTGTGTAGGATTGTAGATCATTTATACCACCAGATGGAGTGTTTGATATGCTGCCTTATCGAGTAAAGACACATGTAAGTTATTACCTTTTAATCTCTAACTGTATTCAATTATATATATTATAAATTTCAAGGTCAAGCCTTTAATCTGGATTGATTGATTTCTTCAACATCTTTTAACTTTACAAGCCTATCGGAGCAGTTTCTTCATCCATGCACTGGAGTAGTGGAATATATAGTGTGTTAAATCCGATTGGTGATTAAAGAAATCCGCAACTTTACTTTTATAAAAATCATCTATATTCTTTTATTTATTTATACAAATTTACTTAACATGGTTATATTAAAATTAATTTTATTAAAATCAACTGCCAGAAGAATTAAGTAAAACTCACTTTCTTGCATATAATACGCCTTCTTTAAAATAAGAATTCAGGTCTAGAATCAGAACTGAACTGAAACAGCCGACATAAGACTTGAATAAAATAAAACTTTTTAACAACCTATACAGCAATTTGTCTTTCAAATTTTTAACTGTGTGACAGAAGCATTTAAGGCAGCATCATTAGCGAGTTCAGAGACTGAGTATTTCTTACTTTTATGGCGCATAACAATCACATCGATGCAGTCAATTACCTGCTCATCCGACATATAATGATTTCTGATAAGCGACAAAAGGAATTTATAGTTTTCCGCAGATAGGTTATCAGCTAGCATATTTTGTCCTTGTTCCAAATACAAAATGGTTGCGGTCTTCGTAATATCATCAAACACAATTTTTAATTACAAATTAACATATTTATTGGGTGATTAAGTAATTGGCTCAATTAAATTATTCTTTAAATCCCTTGTGAATCTTTATTTGGAATGTATGTTTGTTATCAAAAAGCGTTAAAAATTTGCTTGATAAATCTAAATGACATATGATCAAGTATAAGTGCGTCAATAATTAATTTATATATTTTCGGGAGCCCACTTGCTTTACCTGAAAATATTGTGTTGTATTGTGTATACTCTGCACATTTTGATCTTTTAATTGCCATTTTACAAATTCCAATGACCATTTACAAATGTAGGTCTTCTGTACATAATCTGTAACATCGGATCTTATAATTTTGTATTTTGTTATAATAAATTTTATTATAATAAATATTGTTAGATTCCAATAAATAATAAAATTTTATAATTTAGTATTGACTCGTCAGTTGATCGTTGGAACCCCTACAATGGTACCACCAGGAACAACTTGGTAGGTATCAATATCAATAAAAAAAACGTTACCCCATCCAAACCCACAAATCGATTTTATTTCTTTACCGAATTAATTCTTTTAAAGTACGTTTGGGTTAATGGGATGCATCTCGTTCTACTGAACCAATACCATCACAGGGCTATGCAATCTCTAGAGTTTTTATACATTCCAGTTTTAATGCAAATAATTTACAAAATGACGTTGCGATCTTAAGATTTTCGACTGATGTACCTCTGGGACAGGTTCCTACAATTGCCACAGCATGCATACCTACTGGTTCTTATGTTGGACAAAGATGTTTTGTTTCTGGCTGGGGTAAAAATGCTTTTGATGCAACTGGAACATATCAATCGATTTTGAGGGAGGGTGATGTTCCCATAAGGAACCCTTCTGAATGCCAAACATTGTTGTCTACAACCAAATTGGGATCAAATTTCGTTTTTAATAATATTAGTTTTATTTGTGCTGGAGGTGAAAATGGAAAGGATTCTTTCACGGTAACATGCACTTAATATGTCTTGTCTCTTAATAATATTATAGTTTTGAATTGCTTTTCAGGGTGATGGAGGCTCACCGCTAGTGTGTCAAGTGAACAATCAATGGTATGTAGTTGCTCTTGTAGCATGGGGAATTGGATGTGCAGCGACCAATGTACCAGGGGTTTTTATGTAAACGTTTTTGCATACTTATCATGGATTCAAACTAGTATAAACACGGTTTAATTTTTCGCATGTAGAGGATATATTGTAGCGAATTTATTTTTTCTGGTATTCATTGTTTTTATTATTAAATCATAGATTCCCTTTTTTTCAGAAGTTCAGTAATTTGCATGAACTGCATTAATAAAGGTTCCGCTTAGTACATCTACTCTCATCTATAAATCACGAGCTGTGAGGTATGCTGAAATACGCCAGTAGTTTTCGATTTCCTCAATTGGTGGTTGAATGCCAATTGAAATTAAAGCTTTTTGAACTGCGAATACTCCGTGGCTTCTTTTTGAACTTACTGTAAAGGTAAGAGGGGAATGCCATCGTCTTGGTCATCAGATGGCTCTTCGATATCCTCAGATGCTTCTGTTAAACAGTCCTTTAACCATTCTATAGCTTCCTGATATTTGCTCTCGATTTTATTCAGCAGAGATTGACAGACCTAATGTCCAAGGGAGGTCTCATTGTGTTTTTCGTGAATTTCTACCGCTGGCTGCTGCTCTTATCCCACTATTAACTCCTTCCAGTTTTGCACGGACAAATGGAGTATCATTTTCGTCTGATTGTGGTCTTCGTTTCTTTTGGTTTTTCGGTAAAATTTCTGAACGATCAGCAATGAGATGCAGGTGAATCATTCTCTTTATTATGTGATTCTTGGACCGTTTCTCTCCAAATGCTTCTACGAGTCGTTCCAAACAATCTGAAATGGGTTGTTTTATTATATATAAGTTATTGCAACGTTATCACCGTCACCACTACTTACTCTCTTCCAATCGATGCTCATCATATAAAGTACGAAGTTTCTCATCCTCATCCGGTTTCTATAAATTTTTTGAAAATGCAGCAAGTGATTTTTTTGCAGGATTCGTAAATACCAAGTCCATTTCCTTAAGTTTTTTCATCACATTTTGTCTGGTACGAGTGTTATCGATTAAATTGTCCGAGATCCAGTCTATAACATCTGGAAAGTAGAAAATAATTTATTGAGAGAATCAAAAGTTTGGATAATTCAAACTGGATGATGATAATTAAAGGCAAGAGCCGGTGGTCAGGGTGCGAGGGATATGGTGAGCACTACACAAGTTGAATCACACAGATGTAGCCCAGTTTTATTCCAATTTCATCAAGTACCAGATGATGCAGATGATCTTTGGTAGCAATTTTATATAGGCTTGAGCTGATGGGTAGCGATCTTCTGTCGGAAAAAGGAAATTGCTACGAGCCTGATAACAGAGCTGAGCTAACGTTGACGAGCCAAGGTTTTCGATTATGCACGCGAATTTTATATTGCTACGATAAAGCTCTGCGCATGAGAAATGAGCTGATACAAAAATACAATAGAGGACACTACGCGCGAGATTCACATGCGATTACATGAAGTGTACGATTGTACTGTCCGTTAATAGAACGTACACGCAAATTTGATTAAATGACTGAAATGAATGCACTGGTAAATTTGGATCAAGATCAGTGGTCTATTTCCTAACAACAAATCAAAACTGTTCACTTTCTTTGACTCTCAAGAAACTACTGCACTTAGTTTTTAGAATCTCCCACTATTTAGATCAGATTATGTATAAAAAGGTTTCAGGTCAACGATTCAAAAGTATGGGAAAAACACACTCACAGGATTGTTAATATAGATATATAAATAGATATTCAATATATATAATTAATATAGAGCAAAAGTTAGAATAATTTAACTTCAAAACACTGGCACACGTGCTTAACTTAAATATCTCGAGTAATTGTATTAAGACAGAATTATATAAATTGTTGGGTCAGAGATCAACATACACTAGAAAACACTTATTATCACAGATTCATAATGTAGGACTTTCAGAAATAGATATGTCGAGACAAAACTCTGAATATCAGTTTGGGTCTGAGATCTTTGTATTACACTAACACTTATTAGCAGCAAGTTATAATATAAGATCGTCAAAAAATGTAATAAAAATATATGTATAAATTAGATATGCACATGAAATGTATAATATATATATGTGTATATAAGTCAAAATATAGTCAAATAGATATATGAATAAGTATTAAAATGTTGCAAGTGACTGGTACTTACCGATCTAAAACTTGACACTTGAGGAATTGGCTGTAAGCTAATGTTAAGCCCTTTGTTCTTGGTTAGAACAATTCTTTATTTCCGTCGAGACCAGAAATAAAGTGTTAATGTTAGTAAGATACTATCTCAGTCGAGACCCGAGATAATATTCTTTAAGTCAGTCGAGACCCGGCTTAAAGTGTTATCTTATCTTCAGTTGAGACCCGAAATAAGATGCGTTTATTTCCGTCGAGACCAGAAATGATTGTTAGTAAAAGATTATCTCAGTCGAGACCCGAGATAATATTCTTTAAGTCAGTCGAGACCCGGCTTAAAGTGTTATCTTATCTTCAGTCGAGACCCGAAATAAGATGCGTTTATTTCCGTCGAGACCAGAAATGATTGTTAGTAAAAGATTATCTCAGTCGAGACCCGAGATAATATTCTTTAAGTCACTCGAGACCCCGCTTAAAGTGTTATCTTATCTTCAGTCGAGACCCGAAATAAGATGCGTTTATTTCCGTCGAGACCAGAAATGATTATTAGTAAATATCTTATCCTCAATCGAGACCCGAAATAAGATGCGTTTATTTCCGTCGAGACCAGAAATGATTATTAGTAAATATCTTATCTTCAGTCGAGACCCGAAATAAGATGCGTTTATTTCCGTCGAGACCAGAAATGATTGTTAATTGTTAGAAGTGAAATATCAGTCTATACCCGATATGAATGTTAGTCCCTAAGCCAACTTACCCCAAGCGATGCCAAGCACAAAAAGAGATCGAGATCAGTCAGCTTGTCGTTTATATAGCCCTTGCTTGCACACGACACCACTGATAGAGTAGCAGCGGCGCATGATTACAAGAATTGGCAGTGCAGCTGTGCTCTTACGGTACTAGCGAGCGATAAAATGTGCCTAGCAACGAACAAAAATGCATAGCAACAAGAAATTTAGAGCTTCACATGATGCTGTGTTAAATTAAATTATATTTGAAAAAAATATTTTCTCTATCACGTAGCGAAGAAATTCCCGTTGGATATAGTACTTGCAAATGATGATAATGATAGAGTTGCAAATTGATCGGCTTGATCTGATTATGTTTGTGCCGTGCAATTTATGCTACATGACAATGCTTTTGTTAGCAGTTGTACCTATTTTTGGGAAAAAATTGTAATTAGATTGAATTTATTTACTTTTCAGAACTCAATTTCAGCATGGTACTGTTGTAATATGTTCCCTTTTCAGGAATTGTTTTTTTTTGATAATAATTTTAATTTTAATTTGCTCAATGAGGCTATACTTTTATATTGTATCTGTGCAATATGCTATGAAGATGACAAATACATGGCTATGTTGGGTAGTGTACATGTTTTTCGCTTAAGAGAAATAAAATTAGATTTAATTTTACTAAAAATTTGATGCTTTGTTTTCAGCATGCTTTCTTTCAGAAGTTTTCTCTTTATGAAAATATATTCGAATCAATTTGGTTCGACCATACTGCCCCCTGTTGAAAGACTGGAAATGTCTTTCAAGTGATTAATTTTAAAACTGACCTGTAAAGCAATGAGAGAAAATTTTGTTCCAAATTATTGAGGGAGAAACTTGTAGCCATATTACTAAGATTCAAAATTTTAACTTTCTTGTATCGGTAGGATACATAGTTTGGATATTGGCCGTTTTACAAGACCATTTTTCGTTTTATGCTTACTACACGGATATATTTGTCAGCACCTGGATGAACTTCAATTATTCGTCCTAATAACCAACGGCAAGCTACCAAATTCGGTTCTTTGATAATAACTAAATCTCCTACTTTAGGATTTGATATTGGAGTCTGCCATTTAGGTCTATTTTGTAGGGAATTGAGATAATCGTGAGACCATTTATGCCAAAACTGTTGTTGCAACAGTTGGAGATGTTTCCATCTGGTGAGTGATGAATCCTTATTTTCGAAAACAGGTTCTGGTGGAAGTAATAAGGAAGTGCCAATTAAAAAATGTCCCGGATTTAAAACATTGAGATCGTCTGGATCTTCTGTGATAGGACATAGAGGCCTGGAATTTAGACAGGCTTGAATTTGTGTCAAAACAGTCGCGAGTTCTTCAAATGTCAATGAAGAATTCCTTAAAATTCGCTTCAAATGGAATTTTATGAATTTAACTCCGGCTTCCCACAATCCTCCAAAATGAGGTGCGGAAGGCGGGTTAAAGTGCCAACATATCCCATCTTGGGCTAGTGTTTCCGCCATCTGCTTGTTAGCTTGCAGTATGGCTGTTCTGAATTCCTTTTGTAGGACTTTATCAGCTCCAACGAAATTAGAGCCACAATCTGAAAAGATGTCTGTGCTGAGTCCCCTTCGACTGGAGAAACGGCGAAAAGCTCCTATAAACGCTGCTGTGGACAAATCTGACACAGCTTCTATATGAATAGCTTTGGTTGCCATGCAAATGAAGATGCATATATACCCTGTATAAACCCGATTATTTCGTAATTTAGACACTTTTAAATTGAACGGTCCAGCATAGTCTAGCCCAGTTTGTTGAAACGGTCTAGCCCATTAACCCGTGGTGAAGGTAGATTTCCCATAATTTGATTTTTGATAGTTGCGGATTGCTTAAAGCAAATTATACGTTTATGTAACACTTTTTTTTATAGTTTTACGTCCTTGAGGAATCCAAAATTCGTTTCGAATGGTGGATAACACCAGTTGCGGGCCTCCATGCAGCGTTTTTGTATGGAAGTGTTCAATGATTAAGATGGTTAGTTTGCTGTCCTTTGGCAGGAGTATTGGGTGTTTTTGATTATAAGAAATGTCAATCGACCACCTACCCGAATTAACCCATTGTTATCTAAGAAGGGGTTGAGTGATAAGATCTTGCTTCTAACTGGAAGCGAATTTTGTTCTTGTAGACATTTAATTTCAGTACCGAAAGCGGCATTCTGTGCTGCTTTAATGAGCCGAATTTTCGCTTGAACGATTTCTGTTGGATGAAGTAATTTTGGGTCCATTGGTTGTTCTTGGATGGATTTCACCGATGGACTTTTGCATTTGTTTATGAACCTAATGCAATAGGCAATTATGCGTTGTAATTTTGAAAAGCTGGAAAATTTTCCAAACAAATCGTCGATACTTGAATGAGTTATTGTGAAATGGGTTACGCGTCTTTGTTCAGTTTCAGGCTCATTAGCTGGAATTGTTTTAGATTTCGGCCAATCACTTTCACTGTCCTGCAACCAATGAGGTCCATGCCACCATAACTCATGATCAATCAATAATGAAGACTTAATTCCTCTGGAATTGCAGTCGGCTGGATGTCGATCAAACCCTGAATTTCCGACACCCAATTAGCCACATATGTCTTATACTTATTAGGGTGACTACGAATCCAGGCTAACACAATAGAAGAATCTGTCCACGCGAACGTGGGAACTAGATCGAATTGTAGATCTGTTTTAACCCGATTGATGGTTCGTGCCAAGAGTACCGCACCGCACAATTCAAGACGTGGGAGAGATACAGATTTAACCGGCGCTACCTTTGACTTTGCCATAAGTAAATTAACATGAACAACTCCTTCGTCATCAACAACTCTAATGTAAACGGCAGCAGAATACGCTTGATTAGAAGCATCTGAGAATCCGTGTATTTGGCAGGTGGATAAGTTACTTGTAGTATGCAACCAACGCGGTATGTTGATGCTACAAATGTGATGTAAATCTGCTTTAAATTCGCGCCACTGTTTATCAATGGGTGCCGGTATGGGTTCATCCCATGAACATCCTGCAAGCCATAAAGCTTGCATCAATATTTTGGCAATGATTATAATTGGTGATATCCAGCCAAGTGGATCGAAAAGCGTTGGAATTTCTGAAAGAATAGAACGCTTTGTAGAGAGGCAATCTGATTTCCTTTTGTATTATAGCGTGAAACAATCAGATCCTGGAAACCAATGAATGCCTAAAGTTTTTACGGACTCATCCCTTGCGAATCGCAAAGGAAGTTCAACTTCTCTGTATGGCTCGGGAATCCTAGATAGTAAATCTGAAGAATTGCTCACCCATTTCCTCAAATTAAATCCGCCGGAAGATAACAGATTGATAAGTTGATCTTGTATTTGGTAGGCTTCTTCCTTTGTATCTGAGCCTGTAAGAAGGTCATCAACATAGAAGTCACGAGACACTATCTTCGCAGCTTCGGGGAATTTGTCAGCTTCATCAATGGCTAGTTGATTGAGCGTTTTTATTGCGAGATAGGGAGCTGGCGTGGTGCCAAAGGTTACAGTGGTTAATTTGTAATCCTTAATTGGTTCATTTTGATTATTCCTCCAAAGTATTCTTTGGTAGGTTTGATCTGGAGGTTGTACCTTTATCATCCTGTACATTTTCTCTATGTCAGCAGACATAGCGAATTTGTACTTTCGCCATCTGAGGATGATTGAGAAGAGTTCAGACTGCAGTACTGGACCCGTATGCAGCTGTTCGTTTAGACTTTTTCCATTAGTCGTTTTTGCTGAAGCATCAAAGACGACGCGAACCTTTGTGGTGGTGCTATCTTTGATGACAGCATGATGAGGAAGATAGTAACTTTGTTCGTTGCTTACTATCTTTTTAGCCAATGTCATGTGACCTAATGTCTTGTATTCATTAATACAAGTTTTGTATTCCTGATAGAGTTCAGGATTTCGTTCTAATTGCCGTTCTAGGCTGTAGAACCTACGTAATGCCATACCTCGAGAGTCGCCTAGTGTTCTGCCCAATGAGAACACTCAAAAGAAAATATCAATAAGAATGTGGACTGTAAATGATAACGCCGGGGAATATTTTATAGTCAGTGGTTTATTGAACGCACGTAAAACTTAAGTACAAATTACAACTATAACTAAAATTAACCGAATTCAATTTCACGACGCTTAAGAACTAAACTTCAATAGAGTTAAAAAAAAAGGGTCACTTATTCACTACACAATAATAATTCTATTCTCAGTATAACACTGTCAAAGTTGATACAACTTTGACCAATGGCAATTATATATGTACGTATGTATAAATATATTACTCAATATGACTCAAAATATGTACTCACCAGTATAAAACTATGGAATCGACTTTATGGCGTTGGTAATTAAATAATTAGTGATTATCTTGTTCTAGTCGTTCTCCGGAACAAGATACTTTACTTCAGTCGAGACCCAAAGCAAAGTTGTATTAGTAGTGTTTTTTCTAGTCGGTACCCAGAATAAAGATCTTTATCTCAGTCGAGACCCAAGATAAAGGTTTGAGGTTAGTGAATGTTATTCTAGTCGCTACCCGGAATAACTATCTTTATCTCAGTCGAGACCCAAGATAAAGGTTTGAGTTAGTCTGTGTTATTCTAGTCGCTACCCAGAATAACTATCTTTATCTCAGTCGATACCCAAGATAAAGGTATTAAGTTAGTAGACTTTATTCCAGTCGAAACCTAGAATAAATATCTTTATCTCAGTCGGTACCCAAGATAAAGTTGTTGAGTTAGTAAGATTTATTCCAGTCGAGACCCAGAATAAATATCTTTATCTCAGTCGGTACCCAAGATAAAGTTGTTGAGTTAGTAAGATTTATTCCAGTCGAGACCCAGAATAAATATCTTTATCTCAGTCGGTACCCAAGATAAAGTTGTTGAGTTAGTAAGATTTATTCCAGTCGAGACCCAGAATAAATATCTTTATCTCAGTCGCTACCCAAGATACAGTTATTAGGTTAGTAAATTTTATTCCAGTTGAGACCCAGAATAAATATCCTTATCTCAGTCGCTACCCAAGATAAAGTTGTTATTAGTAAGATTTATTCCAGTCGAGACCCAGAATAAATATCTTTATCTCAGTCGAGACCCAAGATAAAGTTATTAGGTTAGTAAATTTTATTCCAGTCGAGACCCAGAATAAATATCCTTATCTCAGTCGCTACCCAAGATAAAGTTGTTATTAGTAAGATTTATTCCAGTCGAGACCCAGAATAAATATCTTTATCTCAGTCGCTACCCAAGATAAAGTTATTAGATTCGTGATTTTTTATTCCAGTCGAGACCCAGAATAAATACCTTTATCTCAGTCGGTACCCAAGATAAAATTATTATTAGTAAATTTTATTCCAGTCGAAACCCAGAATAAATATCTATATCTCAGTCGCTACCCAAGATAAAGTTAATTTGTTAATAATTTTATTTAATTACACTCGCCAAGTCGAATTCCAAAACGATGCACAATCTATGAGAGCTGAATACTAAAAGAGAAAGATTCAAATTGGCCTGGGACTTATATTGCCTCTGAATTGCGCACGGCTCCAACATATTATTTTACATTGCGCATAGTAACCAAAGTACGTTGACCTTTGCAGCTGTGCGTAGGTAGCAACAGAAAAGTCCGTTGACCTTAGCAACTGTGCGTAGGCCAGAAGAGTACATTGACCCTAGCAGCTGTACAAAGCAAGTACAACGTATGATCACATAACGATGCGAAACATTATGCCATACGTACATACATATAATATGGCCATTCATAAATTATTTTCAAGTACAAGAAAGGTTTATGTTTTTTAGTATAAATTATTATGTTCTCAAATAATATATATTTTAATGTTGATTCCATTAAATGATGTGGAACGAGTCTCCATTTAGAAGTGTAGATTCTGTCGCACTTTGATGTTGGCTGCTCTGCGGTATTACTGCATTGCCGACTCCTTGACTTCTTGAGTGGGGAACCTGACATCTGACGTTTATTTAATGTTTGTGTTGTTGTCGCTGATGGCTGATGTTAGTCTGACCTGGGAAAATTATCTTTTATTAGGTACGTGTCATGACTTCTAATAATTTCAATTGGGATCCTTTGTGGTTCTTTTAACCTGTTTCTTTTCAGTTTATGTCTGAGAAGAATCAAGTGGCAAACCTTGACACCTCGTAGTGGGAGTTCGAGCTTGAACATACTGCCCCCCATTGAAAGGTTGAAGTCAACATTTTAAAAGACTTCAATATTTCAATAACAACTTGGGTGCTTCTTTTTGGTTCTTTAAAAGAAAATAAATTAAATTTACTTTACCCGTTGTGTTTTTTTACCTCAATGTCAGTGAACTTGTATTTCTTCTCTTAATTTAGTCTTCATATTACCTTTTGAAAAGAAGTTGGCATGTGTAGTATAGTTGACGCCGGTGTGATACTTCACTGTCATCGCAGCTCTTTACCTTGGTTTCATGTTGCATTTGTTGAATTCTACTTGCCATGGGTTGGGTGGTCGAGTTGTCTAATGTAATGCCTCGCCAGCATCCTCGAGGCCCCGGTTCGAGCCTAGTCCGTCTAAAGTCGGTATTTTTTCTTTTTTCCAAAATATTGCCTAATAATACTCTTAAAACGTAAATAATTAAATTTTATTAAAAGAGAAGAAAAAAAAAACTGAAGGAGAAATTATTGTTGACTCTCAAGTATGACATTTTATAAGCAAAGATGATTTTTAGTCAATTGGGAGTAAAATTCTGCCCACCAAAGCAGAAGAAATTTTGTTGTATGATGCCTTGCGAAAATCAGCCGTATGCCCCATAAGCGGAAGAGACCGAATTGTGAAGCGAAGCAATGAAAATTCACTGAAAGAGAGCAATGGAGAACGGGAAAGGAAATAAAGGATAGCCCAATGTTTCAAGTTTAATTATTTATTTTATAACTTTTATTTTTCCATCTGCCAATAATTTTATTTTGATCCTTATGCCGTCGCGTGTCGTAAAGCGCTGCCTCCGTTTCTTCGATTTTTGTAACGCTGCATATGATACCGTGATCGTTTCACACACATCTGGCCGGTTATTATTGACCACGAGCACATGCAGATCGTCGTCTGCGTGTGCTGCAGGAAGAAGCACAATATATTGCAATATTTTGGGTCGCGACTCTGATGCAGGCTGCGATGAAGTCACCAATCTCACCTGCTGGATCCTAGAAGCGTTGAGTGATGTCGCCGGCTGTGTTGTTACAGCAGCAGATGTGGTTGGCAGAGACTGCTGCTCAACTATGTAGCTAGCTGCTTGTAGCTCTCGCACCGCTGTACTTGGCTGTTGTTGGATTGTAGCCGAAGTGGACGGCTGTGGCTGCGGTATGGTAGCAGCAGACGTAGACGATTGTGTCCGCTGTTCCGTTAAAGCTGTGGCTGGCTCTGCCTGCCTCGGCGTGGATGCTGTATTGGCTACCTTTTTTCTCTTTGGAATTGGAGACGGTGGAGGTGAATCCTCGATGCAGATCACTTCTGGACATGGGATTTCACCCAATCTCAGCTTATCCAGCTCACGAAGAAACTCTTCAATGCTTTTTCCAGGCGTTGATGGCCGCTCAGATGCACTCGACAAATCGCGTTCGGGTGATTGCATCTTGAAATACAACTGATACACTTTGGATTTTGTGCGCGCTATTTAAAGGGACCTAACGGGTAGTAATTTTGAAGGCAGGGCTAACGGACTTCTTAGGAATTTTATGCAAATCGATGCGAGTCATATTTGAAAATTTTCAAATTTGGTTGAAATTAACTGTCATTGTTTTTTTTTTGTTTTGAATTTGTCGAGATGCGATATTGATGCAGAGTTAACGGCCGGTTTTGCAAAATTTTCCATTTGTTGGAATTTTCTCACGGCAAAAAATTGTATGCATTTGAGATAAAAAAAATAGATTTTTAATTTTATATGTGGGTTTGCTGTTGTGTACCTGTATGTAGATACATATGTTGAGAATGGACATTTTAGTTGTTTTTTGATGCACGTGTAATTATCGTTATAGATTTGGGTTATCTGCCGAGTTTGGAAAGATACATATTTTCGTAATCGGCCTTTTTAAAATTCCCTTGCTGGTTTTTATGGTCACTACCCTTACGTAGTTATCTTTTCCTTTATGCGCTTCTAGTATTCTGCCTAGAATCCAATGACATGCAGGTAGATTTGTTTCTTTAATCAGAACTAAATCTCCGACAGAAGGATTTAATGTTGGTTGTTGCCATTTAGGCCTGTTTTGTAGTGAATTGAGGTAGTCGGTTGACCATTTGTTCCAAAAGTGTTGCTTTAGGAGTTGTACATGATTCAATCTAGTTACTGATGATATTCTGTTGTTCATCACAGGTTCTGGCGGTGCGATTAAAGCCTTTTCTATTAAAAAATGTCCTGGGGTTAATGCATTGAAGTCATTTTTATCTTCGGTAATGGGACACAAGGGTTGCAAGTTTAAACAGGCCTCGATTTGAGCCAGGACTGTTGCAAATTCCTCAAACGTCAGAAGGGCGTTTCCTAAGACTCGTTTTAAATGAAATTTAATAGATTTCACTCCAGCTTCCCACATGCCTCCAAAGTGTGGAGCCGAAGGTGGATTGAAGTGCCAGTGAATGCCGTCGTGCCCAGTTTTTCCAGCAATGTCACTGCTTGCATTTTTGAGCGCAGATTTGAATTCTTTCTGGAAAACCTTGTCGGCACCGACAAAATTGGTTCCGCAGTCAGAATAGATATCAGTGCACAAACCTCGGCGACTAGAAAACCTTTTGAAAGCCTCGATGAAGCTAGATGTAGATAGATCAGAAACTGGCTCAATATGGATTGCTTTTGTGGCCATACAGACGAAGATACATATATAGCCTTTATAATACCGATTGCCTCTGTGCTTTGACATTTTTAAATTAATAGGACCGGCATAATCGACACCAATTTGTTGAAATGGTATTGAGATATTCACTCTTGGAATTGGCAAATTTCCCATTATTTGATTCCTAGTACGGGGGGCTTGCTTGAAGCAGGGAATGCATTTATGTAAGATGTTTTTTACTGTTCGTCGTCCTTGTAAAACCCAATATTCGTTTCTTAAAGTATTTAATACAAGCTCTACACCACCATGCAAAGTTTTTAAATGAATATAATCCACAATTAGGTTTGTTAATTTGCTTCCTTTTGGAAGAATGATCGGATGTTGTTGATTATATGGGATATGAGCGTTTTGTAAGCGACCTCCTACCCGCAATAAATTGTCATTATCAAGAAATGGATTAAGGGATATCAAATTGCTTTTAGTTGGAAGCGATGATCCTGCTTTTAATTGTCTTATCTCGTTATCGTATGTAATGCCTTGCGTTAATTTTATTAACAAGTATTTTGCTTCCAGCAACTCTGTTGGGGAAAGCTGCTCTGTCTGTTTAATTAAACCTTTTGTTCGATATCGGCTTGCTCGGATATTGTTCAGAAATCTGAGGCAATATGCCGTGACACGATTTAATTTTATGAAGGAAGAATATTTATTGGTTTATCATTGTTTGGGCTACAGCAGTATGTGTCACGCGCTTTTGTTCAGAATCTATCTGCATGTTAGCTAATGGTTTTGACTTAGGCCAATTTTCCTCGGGCTGCTGAAGCCAACTAGGTCCGTGCCACCAGAGTTCAAGATTGATTAGATTCGCAGGTTTGATTTCTCTGCAGTTGCAATCTGCGGGATTATCTGCGGAACGCACGTGACGCCAGACTTTGATATCTAGCTGTTCCTGGATTTCAGAAACCCTATTCGCTACATAAGTCTTATATTTGTTTGGATGATTGTGTATCCAAGATAAGACTATAGAAGAGTCTGTCCATGTATAGATGGGAGCTCGATTAAGCTCCAAGTCTATCTTGACTCGATTTATGAGGCGAGTTAATAAAACTGCTCCACATAACTCCAGACGAGGAAGTGACACAGGTTTCACAGGAGCTACTTTTGATTTTGCCATTAGCAAATTGATGTGGACTTTTCCTTCAACGTCAACAACCTTGATATATACAGCAGCAGAATAAGCTTGATTGGAGGCATCTGAGAATCCGTGTATCTGACAATTTGTTAAATTGTTTGTAGTATGTAGCCAGCGTGGGATTTTAAGCTGGCTGATATGATGCAACTCTGCCTTAAAATGCCGCCATTGAGTGTCAATGGGTGCAGGAATCGGATTATCCCACGAACATCCAGAGAGCCACAAGGTTTGCATCAGAACCTTTGCAGTGATTACTATTGGTGAGATCCAGCCTAGTGGATCAAACAATGTAGCAATTTCTGATAAAACAGATCGTTTAGTAGATAGACGATCTGCTATTTGTCGATATTGCAAGATAAAGTAATCAGCTCCTGGATACCAGTGGATACCAAGAGTTTTTACTGACTCATCACTTGCAAACCGTAAGGGAAGTTGTAATTCCCTTTGCTCCTCTGGAATGCCTGCTAGAAGATCCGAGGAGTTACTAACCCATTTCCTTAGATTAAACCCAGCTAAAGATAATAGGCTAACAAGCTGTGTTTGTATCTTGACGGCTTCATCGATAGATTCTGCACCTGTAATTAAATCGTCTACGTAGAAGTCGCGAGTAACAATTTTAGCAGCAATTGGATATTTCTCAGCTTCATCCTGTGCAAGCTGATGAAGTGTTTTGATAGCGAGATAAGGAGCTGGAGTAGTGCCAAACGTTACCGTTGTTAGTTGATAGTCCTTTATGGGTTCACTAGGACTATTTCTCCAAATTATTCTTTGATACCTTTGATCTGATGATTGAATGTTAATCATTCTATACATCTTTTCTATGTCGGCGGACATAGCGTATTTGTATTTTCTCCATCGTAGTAAGATGGAAAAAAGTTCGGATTGCAAGACTGGTCCAGTATGGAGCTGTTCGTTTAAGCTATTCCCATTAGTAGACTTGGCTGAAGCGTCAAAGACGACTCGAACCTTTGTGGTCGTACTATCTGATTTTATAACAGCGTGATGCGGAAGGTAGTAGCTTTGTTCTCTGCTAACTTCCATTTCAGCTGGTTTCATATGCCCTAAGGCATGATATTCGTTTATGCAATCTTTATAATCTTTGTATAGATCAGCATTCTGAAGTAATTTTTTCTCGAGACTGTAAAACCTGCGTAGGGCCATATTTCGGGAATCGCCTAGCACTGGTTTTCCTTCGATGAATGGTAAACATACTTCATATCGACCACTCGCATTCCGACGATGAGTATTTTTATAAAATCGTTCACACTCTTGTTCGGGTTTTGAGAATTTCCGTACTTGAGGAGTGATTTCCTCAGTTTCCCAAAACTTTCGCAGAATTTTGTCTATACAAGCGTCTTGGCCAGCTTGCGCATTAATTGTTAAGGATGAAACCTTGGAAATAGAGTCTGTTAGAGATAAATTTCCGAAGAGGATCCATCCTAGGGTGCTATTTTGGGCAATAGGGGTTCCTGGTGGACCTTTTCTTAATCCTTCCAACAAAATGTCCCCGTAGACATCTGCTCCTAAAAGAATATCAATTTTTCCTGGTTTATGGAAAGATTGATCTGCTAGATTTAGATCTTTTATATGTTCCCTTTCTTGCATTTGAACGGTGGAAGGAGGTAGGAATTCAGTGATCTTATTCACAATTAGTGCTGTCACTGAAGTGGCCTTGTGTGAATCTGTTAATGACTGTATTTCAAAGGATGTTTTTCCTTTTACATTTGTAGCTTGTGTGTTCCCCAAGCCTGTTATCTGAATTTCTACGCGGGTGGTAGGTAATTGCAGTTTGCGTGCTGCTGCTTGGGTAATGAATGACACTTGAGACCCAGAATCTATTAAGGCCCGTAATGTCAATATGACGCCCTTTGAGGATGCAATATTTAGCAATGCTGTTGCAAGCAGTGCTTGTGTAACGCGCCGTGGGCGATTTGTATAAAATGTTCGTAAAGAACTATCTGCTATGACCTCAGATGTAGAGGGAGAATTGTGTGGCTGTGCTTGTTTGATAGACTTATTGCTTTGTTTAGTTGAAAAGTGAGGACTTAGATTGGAAGTACTACTGTTCTTGTGAAGCAAAGAATGGTGTTTTCTACCGCATTGCCGACACGTAAATTTGCTTGGGCAAGATTTCGTGTTATGGTGCCTTGATAAGCAGTTTACACATAGACGGTTAGATGTAACGAATCGACTTTATGGCGTTGGTAATTAAATAATTAGTGATTATCTTGTTCTAGTCGTTCCCCGGAACAAGATACTTTACTTCAGTCGAGACCCAAAGCAAAGTTGTATTAGTAGTGTTTATTCTAGTCGGTACCCAGAATAAAGAGCTTTACCTCAGTCGAGACCCAAGATAAAGGTTTGAGGTTAGTGAATGTTATTCTAGTCGCTACCCGGAATAACTATCTTTTTCTCAGTCGAGACCCAAGATAAAGGTTTGAGTTAGTCTGTTTTATTCTAGTCGCTACCCAGAATAACTATCTTTATCTCAGTCGATACCCAAGATAAAGGTATTAAGTTAGTAGACTTTATTCCAGTCGGAACCTAGAATAAATATCTTTATCTCAGTCGGTACCCAAGATAAAGTTGTTGAGTTAGTAAGATTTATTCCAGTCGAGACCCAGAATAAATATCTTTATCTCAGTCGGTACCCAAGATAAAGTTGTTGAGTTAGTAAGATTTATTCCAGTCGAGACCCAGAATTAATATCTTTATCTCAGTCGGTACCCAAGATAAAGTTGTTGAGTTAGTAAGATTTATTCCAGTCGAGACCCAGAATAAATATCTTTATCTCAGTCGCTACCCAAGATAAAGTTATTAGGTTAGTAAATTTTATTCCAGTCGAGACCCAGAATAAATATCCTTATCTCAGTCGCTACCCAAGATAAAGTTGTTATTAGTAAGATTTATTCCAGTCGAGACACAGAATAAATATCTTTATCTCAGTCGAGACTCAAGATAAAGTTATTAGGTTAGTAAATTTTATTCCAGTCGAGACCCAGAATAAATATCCTTATCTCAGTCGCTACCCAAGATAAAGTTGTTATTAGTAAGATTTATTCCAGTCGAGACCCAGAATAAATATCTTTATCTCAGTCGCTAGCCAAGATAAAGTTATTAGATTAGTGATTTTTTATTCCAGTCTAGACCCAGAATAAATATCTTTATCCCAGTCGGTACCCAAGATAAAGTTGTTATTAGTAAATTTTATTCCAGTCGAGACCCAGAATAAATATCTATATCTCAGTCGCTACCCAAGATAAAGTTAATTTGTTAATAATTTTATTTAATTACACTCGCCAAGTCGAATTCCAAAACGATGCACAATCTATGAGAGCTGAATACTAAAAGAGAAAGATTCAAATTGGCCTGCGACTTATATTGCCTCTGAATTGCGCACGGCTCCAACAAATTATTTTACATTGCGCATAGTAACCAAAGTACGTTGACCTTTGCAGCTGTGCGTAGGTAGCAACAGAAAAGTCCGTTGACCTTAGCAACTGTGCGTAGGCCAGAAGAGTACATTGACCCTAGCAGCTGTACAAAGCAAGTACAACGTATGATCACATAACGATGCGAAACATTATGCCATACGTACATACATATAATATGGCCATTCATAAATTATTTTCAAGTACAAGAAAGGTTTATGTTTTTTAGTATAAATTATTATGTTCTCAAATAATATATATTTTAATGTTGATTCCATTAAATGATGTGGAACGAGTCTCCATTTAGAAGTGTAGATTCTGTCGCACTTTGATGTTGGCTGCTCTGCGGTATTACTGCATTGCCGACTCCTTGACTTCTTGAGTGGGGAACCTGACATCTGACGTTTATTTAATGTTTGTGTTGTTGTCGCTGATGGCTGATGTTAGTCTGACCTGGGAAAATTATCTTTTATTAGGTACGTGTCATGACTTCTAATAATTTAAATTGTGATCCTTTGTGGTTCTTTTAACCTGTTTCTTTTACAG
Source organism: Dioctria linearis (assembly GCA_963930735.1). Classification (NCBI taxonomy): domain Eukaryota; kingdom Metazoa; phylum Arthropoda; class Insecta; order Diptera; family Asilidae; genus Dioctria; species Dioctria linearis. The sequence continues at coordinate 105,196,553 of OZ005744.1, read as the reverse complement.
TATATGTCTGAGAAGAATCAAGTGGCAAACCTTGACACCTCGTAGTGGGAGTTCGAGCTTGAACACCTAGGCTAGGGCTTTCTGTGGTGAAACGCAGACGAACTTCGTAACGACCGTGTGCGTTACGAAAATGAGTTTTTTTGGTAAAACTCTTCACATTCTTGATCTGCTTTAGACAGCTTTTTTCCTGGATTAACTTCTTCAGTTTCCCAGAACTGACGTAAAAGTTTATCCAGTGAGGTGTCATCGTCGTAATGAGCCTTTGCTGTTAACGCAGATGCTGTTAAGAATGTGTATCTATTTTTTAACTTTCCGAAAAGTATCCATCCGAGGGTACTGTTTTGGGCAGTTGGTGTTCCTGGAGGACCTTTCCGTAAACCTTCCAAAAGAATTTCACTGTACACATCTGCTCCTAAAAGCAGGTCAATTTTTCCTGGTTTAAAGAAAAACGGATCGGCAAGTGGTAGCTCATGTATGTGACTCCATTCTTTGTTTGGAATGGTTGAAGGAGGTAAAATGACCGTAATTGTATCCGCTATAAGGGCTGTAACTGTCGTTGCCTTAGTTGTGGTTGAATAAGGATAAATGTTCAATACAGTTTGGTTTTGAACATTTGTAGTTTCAGTTTTTCCCAGGCCCGTGATTTGAATTTCCACGTTTGTAGTGGATGATTGCAGCTTACGTGCGGCGGCTTGGGTTACAAATAAAACTTGCGAGCCTGAATCTATCAAAGCTCTCAATACCAACATGTTTCCCTTTTTTGTAGGAACATTTAACAGTGCTGTTGCAAGCAGTGCTTGTTTGGTACGTTGGTTTTTTGTGTGAAGCGTGTGAAGAGAGTTATTGGATGTGGAAGGTGAATTACAAGGTTGAGCTTTTGATTGCTGCTCCCTTGGCTTGAATTGGGTCGTGACCCTTGGAGTGGCATTATTCCTGTGAAGTAAAGAATGATGCCTCCTTCCACATCGCTGACATGAAAACCTACTCGTACAAGTTTTCGTGTTGTGGCCTTTTGATAGGCAATTATTACACAATTGATTTGATGTGACAATTTTGAATTTATTTTCTACATCAAGTTTTATAAATTTCGGACATTTAAATAGACGGTGCTGCTCTTTGCACAAAGGACATGCTTGGGTGTATGAAGTAAAATGGGTAGATGCTCTCGGGACATGAGCATTTTTGTTGACTACGGACGGTTTGGTATCGACTATGGCTTCTAAAATTCTAAATCTAGATTGTAAAAATAATTTTAAGGACTCAAAAGTGGGAAGTCCTTCTGCAGTATTGACCTCTTGTTCCCATGCGCGGTGCGTTTCTGCTGGTAAACATTGTACCACCATATAGATGAGAATTGCATCCCATTGCTTAGTGGAAACTTGCAATGCCTCGAGTTCGAAGATACATTCGGAAGACTTATCTAGCAAGGTTTTGATAGCCTTGGCTGATTCATGATCTGCTTTAGGTAGATTAAAGAGTGCTTTCAATTGGGCATTTACCAAAACTCGCTTATTATCATACCTTTCAAGCAATATCTTCCATGCGCTGTCATAACTCGAGTTGGTCATTGGAAATTGACGCAATAAGTGCTCTGCTTCTCCAGATACACTTGATTTCAAATAATGCAATTCCTGCACCGGAGATAACGCAGAATTTAAATGCACCAGAGAATCGAATAAATCGTGAAAAGGTCTCCAGGAATCATAAGAACCTTAGAATTTTGGGATTGTTATGCTCGGTAATCTCAGAGACGATGAAGTTTCATGTTCTGATTTTGGAGTTGATTCAACCTTTGTTTCGAATGCATTTAATGCATCCCTAAGAATACCTCGAAACATGAAGTATTTGTTTTCCACATTTGAAAATTGATCGTTTGCGAAGTAATCGAACTTTTGAAGTTCACTATCTTCCAAGGCTTGCGTGGCTTGCATAATTGTATAGTGATCTTTCTTATAATCTGACCAAATTTCACTTAGAGCGGTTAATCGCTCAGAAATAAAACCTTTCGTTCGTTTTTCTACATCAGTCTTGGTGTAGTTATTGAATGATGTTTCGAAGATTATTGCAGAGGTGGCTTGGTTGCCCAAAAGTTTTTGAAGTGCAGACATGTTTAAAAGATTGACAAAATAAAACACTAGACCTTAGATCTGGCTCGAAGGACCATAAAATGTACTGTCCGTTAATAGAACGTACACGCAAATTTGATTAAGTGACTGAAATGAATGCACTGGTAAATTTGGATCTAGATTAGTGGTCTATTTCCTAACAACAAATCAACACTGTTCACTTTCTTTGACTCTCAAGAAACTACTGCACTTAGAATCTCTCACTATTTAGATCAGATTATGTATAAAAAGGTTTCAGGTCAACGATTCAAAAGTATGGGAAAAACACACTCACAGGATTGTTAATAATAGATATATATAAATAGATATTCAATATATATAATTAATATAGAGCAAAAGTTAGAATAATTTAACTTCAAAACACTGGCACACGTGCTTAACTTAAATATCTCGAGTAATTGTATTAAGACAGAATTATATAAATTGTTGGGTCAGAGATCAACATACACTAGAAAACACTTATTATCACAGATTCATAATGTAGGACTTTCAGAAATAGATATGCCGAGACAAAACTCTGTATATCAGTTTGGGTCTGAGATTTTTGTATTACACTAACACTTATTAGCACCAAGTTATAATATAAGATCGTCAAAAAATGTAATAAAAATATATGTATAAAATAGATATGCACATGAAATGCATAATATATATATGTGTATATAAGTCAAAATATAGTCAAATAGATATATGAATAAGTATTAAAACATTACAAGTGACTGGTACTTACCGATCTAAAACTTGACACTTGAGGAATTGGCTGTAATCTAATGTTAAGCCCTTTGTTCTTGGTTAGAACAATTCTTTATTTCCGTCGAGACCAGAAATAAAGTGTTAATGTTAGTAAGATACTATCTCAGTCGAGACCCGCGATAATATTCTTTAAGTCAGTCGAGACCCGGCTTAAAGTGTTATCTTATCTTCAGTTGAGACCCGAAATAAGATGCGTTTATTTCCGTCGAGACCAGAAATGATTGTTAGTAAAAGATTATCTCAGTCGAGACCCGAGATAATATTCTTTAAGTCAGTCGAGACCCCGCTTAAAGTGTTATCTTATCTTCAGTCGAGACCCGAAATAAGATGCGTTTATTTCCGTCGAGACCAGAAATGATTATTAGTAAATATCTTATCTTCAGTCGAGACCCGAAATAAGATGCGTTTATTTCCGTCGAGACCAGAAATGATTATTGGTAAATATCTTATCTTCAGTCGAGACCCGAAATAAGATGCGTTTATTTCCGTCGAGACCAGAAATGATTGTTAATTGTTAGAAGTGAAATATCAGTCGATACCCGATATGAATGTTAGTCCCTAAGCCAACTTACCCCAAGCGATGCCAAGCACAAAAAGAGATCGAGATCAGTCAGCTTGTCGTTTATATAGCCCTTGCTTGCACACGACACCACTGATAGAGTAGCAGCGGCGCATGATTACAAGAATTGGCAGTGCAGCTGTGCTCTTACGGTACTAGCGAGCGATAAAATTTGCCTAGCAACGAACAAAAATGCATAGCAACAAGAAATTTAGAGCTTCACATGATGCTGTGTTAAATTAAATTATATTTGAAAAAAATATTTTCTCTATCACGTAGCGAAGAAATTCCCGTTGGATATAGTACTTGCAAATGATGATAATGATAGAGTTGCAAATTGATCGGCTTGATCTGATTATGTTTGTGCCGTGCAATTTATGCTACATGACAATGCTTTTGTTAGCAGTTGTACCTATTTTTGGGAAAAAATTGTAATTAGATTGAATTTATTTACTTTTCAGAACTCAATTTCAGCATGGTACTGTTGTAATATGTTCCCTTTTCAGGAATTGTTTTTTTTTTTGATAATAATTTTAATTTTAATTTGCTCAATGAGGCTATACTTTTATGTTGTATCTGTGCAATATGCTATGAAGATGACAAATACATGGCTATGTTGGGTAGTGTACATGTTTTTCGCTTAAGGGAAATAAAATTAGATTTAATTTTACTAAAAATTTGATGCTTTGTTTTCAGCATGCTTTCTTTCAGAAGTTTTCTCTTTATGAAAATATATTCGAATCAATTTGGTTCGAACAACGATAGTATCCCGTTAAGGTACATCATCTTATTAATGGTTAAGTTAAGTGCCCTACCCTTGTAGATGTCATCAGATAACATGAGCGGAGCATTCTCAACAATGGAATTGGTTACCTCTTTAACGGCTTTTATAGCTCTTCCGAACTTAGTATACTCGCCAAAAAACCGTAGAAGAATGCAGAAAAAAATCTGGGAACTAACTTCGGATGGAAGATCAAGTCAAATTGACCGTATAGCTATTACTACTAGTGGCAGAAATATAAATGAGTTATCCATAGTAATAAAGGAATACATGTTAGAAGTGTCTATCGTGTTCATTTGTGGTACTTTAAAATAAGGATCACTACAATAAGGAACACACAGGATGCCGGCTAGTATCAAAAAGTCGGTATTCACGGAAAACTTCCCCCAGAAAACTAATCAGTTGTGTGTTTCAGATGATGCAGACAGTGATGAACAGTTAGGAGTGTGGAAAAAGGTGTCCTGGTAACACCAGCGGAAGAGAGTCTCGAAAATGTTTGCAGGGGCCGACTGGAATGTATAATGGACTTAATTTGCAAAAATATTGATCACATCCTTTACAAAATTGCAGCTGCCATGATGCATATTGACATAGAAAGCTGCAAAAGGATAATTCCCATTTGAGCAGGAATGTAAACAGCAGCATACGCCGACTGTGACAAAAGAAAAAGAATAACTGGAAAATGTGGAACTATTGAAGATCCACAATTGTTACAGCTAGTAAAAGTAGATTACCAGATATGCTGCATTTAAATCTCCTTTCCAAAGGAGGTTTGAACGGAATGAATTATCATTAAGATTTTAAATATGAGAGCCACCTGACAGTAAAACCGGAAAAGTGCATATGAATCTCCTAATTATCCCCAGAATTCCCTGATGACATTATGTGTTGGCTTTGGGCCTACAGGCACTGTTGCTTCATCGTTGTCTGGTGAATTCTGTTGTGGATGCTGTCCTTGACTTGCTTTTTCCGGACTTGTCTTGGATTCAATTTTTGCTGTAGTTAGTGCATTGACTGCGGACTTCGAACTTCCATCGATTTTTTTATTTCTATTCATATGTATTATTTGTGCCCCACGTCCAGTTAATTAAGGTATTTGCTTAGGTCGAACCATTGGACTTTCTGAAGTTGTTGTAAGGTTTGGATCAGGTAGAGATGATTCCTGAAATTAATTTAAAACATATCTACTTAATTGGTGCGATGACACTAAAAGATAGGACGCCTACTTACCATGCCATTAGAATTCTTTATTTGTCGTTTGGGGGATGAAAGTTTTTCACATTCATCCAAATATGGCTTAGAATCTACATTAAATTTGCTTGTAGAGCCTTCCGGATATACGTTTTTGAGTCCTTCAGTTTTCTGAATTTCACAGTTCTTTTCCGGATAATAAACAATTAGTGATATATTTAATGTGTCATTCATAAATTCTGCATTTCTTTCATCAGTGTCTTTGAAAGGAGATGATAGGATGCTATCTATTCAAGCTATTTCTAGCATTATTATGTGACGTCTCTTTATCGGAAGAGGGAGACGAAACTTGAGGCGAATGAATAACACCAAAGCTTTTTTATTTGTCGTGTAACAAAGGCGGTGTTCCTCCAACAGCTTGATTCGTAGCATTAGTCTTCGAAATAGCACTTGGACCTTCAATTTTATTTTCACTTTTGAACAGGGACTTTCGTAGACTACTACGTAATAACTTTTGTTTCCTTAAATGGAGACTTCTTACCATCTAAAATTTCAGTAGTACTGCATAGTACATCATCTATATCAATCACTTCGACTTTGTTATTGTAATTGCTTTTGCATTGTGATTCAATTTTTTCATTCACATTTTGTTTTCATTTCCTGAATTTCTGCAGATTTTGTTACCGAGCTTGCAGATGGTGTCACAATAGGTGTAGCGTCAGATGCATTTTTAGTGCGTTTTCCTTTTGTTAAATTCATGGCATTTTCATCCCTTTTAACAGGAGTTTCCAATACTCTTTTAGTTAGTTTTTCTGATTTAAATGGAGACCCTGTATTTTCTAACTTTTCTCCTACAAGCTTTACACTCGATGAGTCCGGAATTTTGGGAGTATCGTTTTCTTCAACCGTTTCCCTCTTTTTCCCCGTTACGTTTGGAGACTTTACAAAAGCTAAAGTATTTCGATTATGCGAATATGCGGTATTATTTGAACTTGACGACTGGCGTAATTTGCGTAGGACGACCTATTCGATTTCGTCTATATCGGAATGCACTTGCACTTTACTATCATTAACTTTATTCTCTGTATTAATAGTATCGGCACCGATATCAAGTCACGAAAACACAAATTAGTCAACTGCTCCCAAAGGTGGTGACAAAAATTTTACACTGGTAAATGGAAATTCTACACCTAATTAGAGCAATTCAAGTGCTTAAATTCGAAATAATATTTTGAATTTGTAATGTGAAGTGTCATTTTCTGTTCATTCTACGTCATGCAAGGCTTGCTGAGCTAAATAAAAACACGAAAAAATCAGTAGAAATGTTCATTTCATTTAGTCGATTATTTTGGCATTCTAGATCGACAAAACACACAGAATCACCCTACTGATCTCATCTTCTGACAAACGACAAATGACAAAAATCAAATGTCAAACCAAGGCGATGAACAATAATTGACAATCATATTGAATTCATTTGCAGGCAGAATCATAGAATCATTCAAATTCATCGGACTCCGGCACACACATATATGCAATTCTCTCCTGAGAATTTTTGTTTGGGATAATTTTGTTAAGGTAAGAAAATTTGATTGTAGTTGGGAAGATAAGAAAGCAAGCTTAAGATTATCACCATACCATTTTTCTGTATGAATAGTAGTTTAGAGCTATTCAATTCATACTTTTGTCAATCTTCCATAAGAGCACTGCAAATATTTTAGAATGTTAGGACTACGCTAGGGCTCTTATGTGCTAGTGAGGGAGCCTGTTTCATGGCTTGGAAAAGTATTTCTCGAGGGTTTTGGTTCCACATATTAATCGATTTCATTCCTGGGTATATATTGGGTACTCCTCATGATCGTCTAAAGCTGCGTTCGCTACGGTTGCTGATAATTGTGCTCGAGCTGCTTGTAAAGCCCGTGATGTTTGACTAATCATGTTCGAGACAGGTCCAAATTGCTCACTATGACTTATGGTTAGACTCGTGAGGTTTAATGATGATTCAAGTGCTACAATCAGTCCAGTCTATTGCCTTCGAATTGTTCAATTGAGTAAAAATGAGTGATAGGAATATTGCAATCGCATTGCGACGTGCGGCGCTTGAAATAATTTTCTCCTCAGCGTCTATTTTTCCATTACTTTTTAATAATACTTGTTGTTAAGCCCTGGTCACACCAGTAATTTTGCGGCCAGTGGCGGCGGAAAACCGTGGTTTTGAGTAAAATTTAAAATTGCCGGCGGCAACTATTTTGCCGCGTCGCGCCGCTCCTGTTGTGACTTATAGATATAATTATGCAAGAACAATCGCACAGCGGCAACTGAAAAATGTCGCGCCGCTCCCGGTGTAATACCCATTTTATACTTTTTCAATTATATAGAATTCAATGAGATCCAAAACCTTTCATCGGTCCACTAAATTTTGATAAATTCTAGAATATTAATTCAATTCTTTGAAGAAAAACGTGCGAAGTACGCAAACAACTGAAATGACTTTCACTTTGCAACCTCGGGTTCGCCGTGTTCCGACAGGCCTCTTTGATATTTCCGCTTCTGTATCGAACACGATAATCATTTTCTCAATCCGCTCGACCAAGCTTCCGATGTAGCTCGTGTTACGTCTACATTATCCCAGTGATGTTTGTTATCTTGTGCTTGTGATGCTGGTTATAATTTGGACGTGGCTTAACGTGGGGTGTTCCGTCGCGGAAAAATAATCTAAAAAATATAAATAAAAAAACACTCACTGTACATATCAAGTGCCACAGCAACTCCTGGCACTTTATAGGCACTGCCTGTATTCATTCGGGCTTTTTTTTTAATTTTTCTTCTAGGTCTTTGGCCTTATATAAATGTACCTAAAAAGGAAAACAAATCAAATTAATTAAAACAAAGAAAAATTAAAAGTCTCATATCATTACGATCTGAGACTTTTACATGAAAATTATACTCACTTAAAACAGTGGAATCCAACTCCATCGATAAACGGCATTCCTCCTCAAATGCCGCAGAACCATCAGTACGTATAAGGCTGGAAATATAAACATTAAAATACATTAACACAAATAAATAAACAAAAATTGAAGAATCTAAGCATTTTTTCGACTACTGCCGTCAGCATCCAGTGACATTTGTATCACAGGCAGCCATTGAATAAATAAGTAATAAGGGATCGGGGTATCGTGCGAATACAGTGTACGTGTTTAAGCATTTCAATGACAGTGTGACCTAAGGTCGAGGGGGAGAAATGACAAGAGGGCGTCGTTGATATTTTGTGTCAGTTCTACATTCTGACATTTCATATTATTTGAAAATAAGTTTCGGTTTTGAGTTCGCGATATTGTGAAAAATAAGTAATTAAACGTGATTTTTATGAATAGTAGTGTGAAATAAGTGCGGAATATTTCTTTTGTGAACGACATTTTATGTAATAGAGACTCCGGAGTCCTAAATTATCATAATGAAGTGCACTGTGCTGTGCTGCAGGAAAGAACAGAGTTATTATCGTGGGAAAGCATTCTTCAAGTAAGCTTAATAACTTTACTTATTAATTATATTGTTTTAAACAAAATAAAAGTGAAATATCTGTAAAAATAAAGAGCCATGGCAAAAGATTTAACATTTTACCAATGCCGGTTTATTTGTTTACAATTGAATTGTCATTGGTTGATAAATTATTCCAGTCATACAAAGGCAACGCCAAGAAATATTATCTGAAAATAAGGGGGAGCTAAAAATTTGTTTATTTTACATAGGAATTTGGATTATAAAAAATGTTCCCCTTCAAAATTGCACGATTCCACTACTGCTATGACGAAACGAATACAAACAGAGCACACTAATACATTTCGCCGAGATGCTTACGTTTTCACCCGATATGCCGTTTCCTTATTAGTTATTTATTCAATGCAGGCAGCTGGTACATTTTCTTCTTCTTCTATTTGCTAATGGATATCTCCACTACGCCAACGACAACGAAAAATTTCCATGACGACGCGCTGCTACTGCATAGCCTCAAGGCAACGGCAACCGACAGACGCACTGCTCCCATTGTATTCCCGGTTGTAAATAGCGAGCTGTTGGGCATAGCAAATCACTTGCAAATTGAGCAGCCAACAAGACAGATCGGAAGCTCTAAACCGAAATTAAGTCTTGACTAGGAAGGGAAGAATTGAACCCTGGTTTTATTAATTAAATATATTAAATTAAATTATATTTTTCAGCACCCCCAAAGCTAAGGAAGTTTTGAACCTGGCAAACTCATGAGCAGTGAATGAAGCTCATTCTGCTTGTACCTCGATTAAAAATAAAGCTTCTTTCTAATCTCGTTTTTCTTATATTTGCAGGTTAAACGTGGAATAAATAACGCATTATTTTTTGAAGTGTACTGCCCGTAGTTAGAGCGTACATGCAATAAATGAAAGGTTTAGTGAAATTTATGCCACTGGTATAAAGCTAGTGGTTTTTATCTGTTTATTCACTGCATTAAATGTTTCAAGTTCAATAAATACTAAAACTTGAGAACTGCAAGATATATATATATACAGGGTGTTCCGTAAATGTCTTTAATCCTTTAAGGGGATGAAAGTAGAGGTCATTTGGCTCAAAAAAGTCTAGATACTTTTATATCGAACTCCGCCTGGTTTTCGAGTAAATCGATAATATCGATTTTCGAGATTTTGAACGTTGAAACTTTAAACTCCCGCCCCTCCCAGAGTTTTCCCCTCCCGCAAAAATGAAGGTTTGGAATAACGAAATCTACGTAATTAATTTTCGAAATTACCCCCTCCATTTTTGAAATTCGAAATCGAAAAGTACCCTATCTAATAGCCAGTTCAGATTCCTGTACAATGACATATAAATGGTTGCTGAAGAATTACCCCGATGGGCACATCTTCCAAATGTTTGCTTATAACTTTTGATTGTTATTGTTGATAGCACTTATGGAGGTCATTTTGGAAAGGGGACATAAAGCGCAAATTTTTTCATAGTTTTGCCAAGTTCGTGCAATGGTGATATTTCGAATAAATGTACACTGAAGCGCAACAAAAATTTTGGGAAATAAAAAATTCTAGAAAAAACTGTTTTTGTTTAAAATAATTGAAGGCACAATTATAACTAATTATGCATTTTTAGAAATAAAAAATTCTAGAGAAAACTGTTTTTGTTTAAAATAATTGAAGGCACAATTATAACTAATTATGCATTTTTAGAAGGGCCAATATGTGTTCTTTTAAATAAATGTTTGAACATCACAATCCAATAATTACAATAGAACTTATAACGAAATTACTCTGAAGAGGTATGCAAAATCTCGAAAATCGATATTATCGATATACTCGAAAACCAAGCGGAGTTCGATATAAAAGTATATAGGCTTTTTTGACCCAAATGACCTCTAGTTTCATCCCCTTAAAGGATTAAAGACATTTACGGAGCACCCTGTATATTGTAATATAAAAAGCTGAAACCAATGTTTATTAAATGATTAATATATAAATTTGATTTACACAACTGTAGCAATTGACTTGTACTCACCTGATCGATATATAGCAGCTGATTTACTTGACCTTTTATTTAACTGAGGTGTGGGATGAGGATATTCTTTATTGCAGTCGATACCCGCAATAAAGTGGAGTTGTTAAGAATTGTCTTATTACAGTCGAAACCCGCAATAAGACTCTTTATTACAGTCGATACCCGCAATAAAGTATTTTGTGTTAGTGATTTTCTTACTACAGTCGAGACCCGCAGCAAGAATCTTTATTACAGTCGAGACCCGCAATAAAGTGTTTGTGTTAGTAATTGTCTTACTACAGTCGATACCCGCAGTAAGACTCTTTATTACAGTCGATACCCGCAATAAAGTGGTTTTGTTAGTAATTGTTTTATTACAGTCGAGACCCGCAATAAGACTCTTTATTACAGTCGAGACCCGCAATAAAGTGTTTGTGTTAGTAATTGTCTCACTACAGTCGATACCCGCAGTAAGACTATTTATTACAGTCGATACCCGCAATAAAGTGGTTTTGTTAGTAATTGTCTTATTACAGTCGAGACCCGCAATAAGACTCTTTATTACAGTCGAGACCCGCAATAAAGTGGTTGAATGAGTAGATTTCTTATTACAGTCGAGACCCGCAATAAGAAACTTTATTACAGTCGAGACCCGCAATAAAGTTATTTGTTAGTAATATATTATCTCAGTCGAGACCCGAGATAATACTCTTTAAGTCAGTCGAGACCCGAGTTAAAGTGAGTGTTAGTATGTATCTTAACGTCAGTCGAGACCCGAAGAAAGATTCTTTATTTCCGTCGAGACCAGAAATAAAGTATATTGTTAGTAATATTTTTTATTGCAGTCGCTACCTACAATAAAAAACCTTTAATTTAATCGCTATCTAAAATAAACTCCTTAATCCAGTCGGTACCCAGAATAAGAATATTTTATTTTAGCCGTCAATTAAACAAAGTATTTAATTTAGTAAAAAAATATAACACTAGGAAAAATCACTAGGAAAGAACACAAAGGAATAAATTGCCAAGTTAATCACTGCACTGCTAAATCACAAAATAGAACGAATCAAGTCAAACTGCTGTTTCTATAGCCAGAGTTTGCGCACGGCACCAAAGAACGGTAGTCAACGGCGCGTGGCAACAATATTGGCATAGTAACAACTTGCATAGCAACAATAACCTGACCTAGCAACTGCACTTCATCATTGAGTCATAAAGTGTTACCATTTCAGTTATTATTGTCAACAACCTGCACTCAACTTATGACTATATAAAATATTTTGCGTAAATTCAATTTATTTCGAATCCAGTGTAGTTTAAATATCAATAAATGAAAAGAAAACTTTCGCCTTTGTTTAATTAGAACGTTTACTTACCCGGAATAATTTGTAAATTCCTAAAACCAATACCTTCAGCTGACTTAGACGTAGCTAGAAGCATCCCACACGATTTGCTGCACATCCCAATATTCTGCTGCGCAGTAATTTCTCATATAATGGCGAAACGTGGTTCGTAATGAGAATTCTTGTATCTCGATGCCATGGCGGCCATACTTGTTGCTGTTCAGCTGACTTGAGTTGACAGCAGCAATTGTTAGATGTTAGTAATGTCACATCACAGTTTGGATTATTTTCGATTTCCATTAATATTTTAAGAAAAGTGCACGTCAATTAATGAAAAAATGACTTTATTGGAACAACTTTTGACGCTATGAGAATGCAATAGTAGCTCATATCAGCGTAGTTTGTGCAATGTGAGATTTGCTCTGTTTTGGAGTGGATTAAATGCACGGCTTTCCCAAGATGCAATCTTCATGTTCATGAAATTAGGTAAGATAACTTTGAGTTTATCGAAAGCTTTGATTCTTGGTGGTCCGTTTCTTTTTCTCTTTTTCAGGTTGGATGATCTAACGTCAGGAGCCCAATCCTGAACAGAAGTTATATTATTATTTGGATTTACTTTATTGTTTGGATCTATATTATTTACTTTATTATTTCGATTCTGACTTCGATTTATTTTCTTTTGGATTTTTATTTTGAAATTATCATTTGGATTATTATTTGTATCATCTTGTTTGGTTTTATTATTATATTAGTTTATTTTTTTTTATAATTATCATTTTTTGTTAGCGAGTAAGCATTGCATTATTAGGCTAAGGTAAATTTTGTGAAGAATAAAAAATATATATTGACATTAAAAAATTTTGCGTTCACCAGTCCTGTCCACCACACCGGCACCTCCCCTTTTTATGTAAAGCCCATATTCACGTTGGCCCTTCAAATCCGGATAGGACTGGGAAAGCAAAATGGCGGATGTCGATATCTTAATTCTCACACAAAAAGCTCTGCACGAGCAAAGTGATAAAGCCGGGATAATCCATAGCAAGGCAAATTCTGAAACCAAACAAGGAAAGCAGTATTATGCTACTCACATTCAATCTCTTGAAAAGCTATGGCAAGCATTCACAGAGACGCATATAGCAATCTGGTCACCGAAAACGGCGCTGACAGCAAATATGCCGAAGGCAATCTATACGAAGAGACCGAGGAGATATACATCAATTTGATGTCAAAGTTGTCACAGGAGCTAGAAGAGTCGTTCCCAACGTTACCTCATACTGCAGAACAACCTGCCACAGAGACAGTACGTCTACCAAAAATTGAGACACCCATACAAATACCAATATTTGATGGCAAATACAAGACATGGCATACGTTTCACGATCTGTTCAATTCGCTGATCCACAGAGATCCAAATTTATCAAAGGTTCAGAAACTTCACTACCTAAAGCTTAGCGTTACTGGGGAAGCAGAACGCCTATTACGCCAATTCGATGTAATCGAATCGAATTATCTCAAGGCATGGGAACTCTTACAAAAGAGATTCGAAAACAAGAGAGTGCTAGTCGACACTCACCTAAAAACATTACTTACTCAAGCACCTATCAAGGCCGAATCAGCTGACGCCATACGCTCCCTTCTTGATCAAACAGAAGAGAGTCGTCATGAGCTTCGATATCTAAGGCTTCCAGTTGAACATTGGGACACCATACTAATATACCATCTTTTTCAACGCCTCCCTCCAGAAACACATCAATTGTGGGAGCATGAGCAAAGAACATGAAACGAAATTTCCAAATAGTCCGATCTGTCAACGTTTCTAGAGACATGGTTCCGCACTCTAGAAGCAATCCAAGAGTGTCACAATACCAAGACACCAGAAACAGTAATTCAGTACAAAAACTAAAACCAGGCACGTGTTCGTACTCGAGATCCCCGCAGCGGGTATCAAACCACAAATTCGCACACTAGTGAACCCCAAAGAAATTACCCCAACAAAAATGCCTACACATTTGTAATCAAATCACACACATGTGGAATGTGCAAACAGGATCAGACTCTTTTTCACTGCTCTTCTTTTAGAAAATTATCTCCAAAAGAGAGATTAAATTTTATAAACAATCACAGGTTATGCAAAAACTGCCTTTCGTCAGGACATAACCTCAATGGCTTCCCAAGCCAAAAATCGTGCCTCCAATGCCACAAGAGGCATAATACTCTCATCCATTTAGAAAGAGAGAATTTTCCCACACATAACCAAGGGCAAGCTGAAATAAAACTTAAAGAGCCTAACGACAGTAATGAGCCAGTAACAAAGTCATTTTTTTCGACAAACGTCAGTCGGGCATTATTGTCAACTGCGTTAGTCGATATAGAGAGTCCAAACGGACAAACCCACATATTGAGAGCTCTAATAGACTCGGGCTCACATGTACCGTTCATTACTGAAGCTGCCAGTAAACGTTTAAGGCTACCACGAAAAACAACTCACGTCAAAGTCAGCGGTTTAGGATAAACTCAAACCGCCCACGTGAAGGCACAAACATCATTTAAGATGAAATCAATCAAGACGAAATTTGAAAACAAGATCAAGGCTCTGATATTGCAGAAGATCACAGATTTCGTACCAGCTGACACCATAGATGTCAAAAAAATTACTCTATCTGCAACATCTGCTACTCGCCGATACCAGGTTCTACAACCTTGGTCAAATAGACTTACTACTGGGAGCAGATGTATACGCCGAAATCATTGAGAGCGGAGTCATAAAGGGCGCCCCTGGAGATCCAACTGCTCAGCATACCCAATTAGGATGGATCCTAATGGGAAGTACAAGCAGCACAAAACCCAGCCAGTTAAGACGCTCACTGTTCAAATAGAATCAGAATGTCAGCTAGAGCAACAGTTGAGAAAATTTTGGGAGATAGAGGAAATCCCAAGGAAAATAACAAATCTCGATGACGAGCTATGTGAGAAAATATATACAGCGGCACATAAGCGTTTAAAACAAGGTCAGTGTCAGGTTAAACTACCCTCCAGAAACCCAAACGGACCGGAACTTGGCCACAGCCGATATGTGGCATTGAAACAATTTCTCCAATTAGAGAAACGCCTTGAAAAGCAACCCGAGCTGCACACACAGTACAAAACATGCAACCAGGAATACGTACAGCTAGGACATATTACAGAACTCAAATCAAACCAAAATTCAGCGCAACAGAACAACATCTTTCATTGTTATCTGCCACATCACGCAGTTATTACAGAAAGCGCAACGACCAAACTGAGAGTAGTCTTCAACGCCTCCGCAAAATCAACAAACGGAAGGTCACTAAATGAGCAAATGTTGGCCGGACCAACAATCCAACCCACCTTATGGGAAAGCTTAAACCACATCCAATCAATCAAAATACCACGATGGGTAGGTTATTCACCTACAGCAAAAGGCATGGAACTACATGGATTCTGCGACGCGTCAGAAAAGGCCTTTGCAGGTGTTGTATATTTAAGAATCATAAACAACGACAACACTATTAGTACTAATATATTTACGTCAAAAACTAGAGTCGCTCCTACAAAATCAATATCACTTCCTAGACTCGAGCTATGTGGAGCTGTTTTACTCTCCCGTCTAATGAAACAAATCAAAGCTGATATAAATATCACGGACAGTTCCACTGTCGAATGGTCCGACTCAGAAGTCACCTTGTCCTGGATTAAAAACAGGCATCAACTTGGAAAACATTCATCGCAAATCGAGTGGCAGAAATCCAGGAAAATATCCATCCTCGATAATGGCGATATGTACCATCCAAAAGTAACCCAGCAGACTGCGCCTCTCGGGGACTTAACCCGGACGAACTTGTCGAATCCAAGCTTTGGTGGAACGGACCATCATGGTTACAGCAATCCAGAGAGAATTGGCCAAAACTGCCCACGTTTCACAAGTGCTCTGAACTTGAGATCCGAACAGTCAAGGCATTGACTTCACTGGCCTAGAAATTGAATGGTTGACAAGGTACTCCTCGTTCCCTAAACTAGAAAGAATTGTCGCTTATTGCAAAAGATTTTTTAACAACTGCAAATCTAAAGGCACAATTAAGCAGTCTAGCTATCTCACATACTCCGAGCTACAAGAAGCTGAGAATAGTATCGTGTCCATTGTACAGCAGATAGCAATTACAAATGAATTCCACTGTCTTAAATCAAATAAACCAATTTCAAAGACAAGCAACATTCTCACCTTCAATCCATATTTAGACCACAAAAAATTAATCCGAGTCGGCGGCTGACTCGAAAATTCTATACTGACCTATAATCAAAAGCACCCAATCATCCTACCAAACGACCATCATGTGTCAAGGATTATCATTCATGACATCCATAATTGTGCATTACATGGAGGTATACAACTAACTCTCAATTTATTACGTAACAAATACTGGCTGCTAAATGCCAGAAACACTGTTCGTCAGCAATTACGAAAATGCACCCCCTGCTTCAAAACATAACCAACGCCATCTATACAGATTATGGGAAACCTTCCATCAGCACGAATCACCCCTGCATTAACCTTCGAACACACTGGCGTCGACTATGCCGGTCCCATTGACATTAAAACGTCAAAAATAAGAAACGCTAAAATCATGAAGGGATATCTAAGCATTTTTGTATGCATGGCGACCAAAGCCATTCACATTGAAGTCGTGTCGGAATTGACGACAGCTGCATTCAAAGTTGCGTTGAAGCGATTCATAAGCCGCCGAGGTTTATGCGCCCATATTTATTCCGATTGCGGCACAAAATTCGTCGGCGCAAGCAGGGAATTGTCTAACCAAATTAAAACCATTTTGAAGACATTTCCACATGACAGTTCTACTGTCACAGAGCTTGCTAGCATTACATGGCATTTCAACCCACCATCAGCGCCACACTTTGGTGGATTATGGTAGGCAGGAGTTAAGGCAGTAAAAACGCACATGAAGCGAACCTTACAAAACGCCACTTTAACTTTTGAAGAATTGTCAACAGTAATATGTCAAATCGAAGCTTGCGTAAATTCCAGACCGCTGTCACCGCTTTCCAATGATCCAAGCGACTTTAATATTTTAACTCCTGGGCATTTTTTAATTGGTCGAAATCTGAAGACATTTCCAGAACCATCTATTACTAATAAAACAACTTCCCTCAAACGTTGGCAATATGTCCAATGGTTGACAGATCAATTCTGGAAAAAGTGGTCAAAAGAATATCTTCAAGGTTTACAAGCTCGTAAAAAATGGAAAACACCAGAAGATAACCTCTAAATAAATGATTCAGTTTTAATACAAGATCATCATTGTCCAACCACAAAATGGCCGACAGGTCGAATAATAAAAATCAACCCAGGCCAGGACAAAAAGGTCAGAGTAGCAACTGTCAAAACACAGAATACTCAAATAATTCGACCAATTATTAAATTATACAAGTTACCCATTTAAACAAAACTATAATTCAACAAAATTTTCACATCGAAAATCAAAAATAAATAACATCCCACACGAAGCACAAGCGATCCCACATGGTCAGCACGAAGCACGACATTTGTTTTTCTCAGCTATACCAACATGCTTCAGCACAGCGCAAGTCTTGTGCTACGCTAGCAACAACACAAACTTTTCGTAATATAAGTGCCAAGTTGAATGTATTTTTAATATAAACTATAATAATAATTAATAATATTACACCACAAATATATAAATTTATCCACGAATAATATTATTCAATTCAAAAAGTGAAGCGTGTAGGCCCTAATTAAACAAAATAAAGCAATAAAACAGCAATACAAAATTCAGCCAACTTCAGTTCAAATCTGAAAATTATTATCACTTGACAAGCACACATGGAATAGATAAGACCGCCATCGTTAGTTTTCCTTTCATTTGGTTAATTTTTGAGTTTTTATCATTTTCTTTATAATTTCTTTAAAAGTTTGCTTTATTTTTACTTTATTATTTGTTGAAATCAACATCAGTCATGCTTAGACGATTGTCTATGGATCGATGACATTCCCGATCTAGAGAATATTCAAATAAGGGGTCCTTCGCTACTTGAGACTACTCCAATAAAGGATAAGTAAAGAGCAACAGAGATGCCCAAACCACCAAAGTTATTCAAGCCTCCATTCGAGGCAGTCCCTCCTATCAAACAGGTACAGGCACTCGCACGGGGCCCAAGCATTCGAGTTCATACGACTCCATCTCGACCCCCAACTAGCACAAAACGCGAAAATCGTGTGGAATGTCCCAGTTCTGGACCGAAAAGGGCAGGGATACTCCCAAAAGTTCCCAATTTGAAATCGCCGCAAGAACAAAATTCATATCCAATCAAGGTACATGAACGACGTCCCAGCTCAAGTCCAAAACAAGCCAAACTCCCACAGGCAACAACAAGTCGAAATGAGACCGAAAAAAGTGTAGAATTTGGCAGCTCCGCCTCAAAGGATTTCAAAAAACCACGTCCAAAAACGCCACGACTAGCTGAGTGACCAGGTACCAGCTCAGCTCCAAAACCAATGCAGGCAAATGATGAAGAAAGGGCACGTCCATTTCCACGATCAGGAGTCCTTTTTCAGGACGCAATTCTGCCTCCGACAAACTTCATCATTGATCCACTTCTGTGGGGTGAGATCCGTAGGCAGCCCAAACCATGGGAAAAGGCCTTGAGAGCAAGACAATGCTTCAGGGTACAAACCGATGAAGGCGACACTCTCCGTTTCATCAAAACATCAAACGGAAAAATACGCATACGCCTACAGGTCAAGAAACGTAAGTTTTTTTAAAAAAAAATCTTTCTAATCCTGGTACTAATAAGAACGACCACAACAGGACTAGGGTTTATAAACAAACACTAACTTTATTTTAAAAACAAAATTTATTCAATCAAAGAGAAATTCTCCAGCTACCTTCTTTTTTTTGAGGCGGCAGGATTTTCCGTCGCGGAAAAATAATCTAAAAAATATAAAAAAAAACACTCACTGTACATATCAAGTGCCAGAGCAACTCCTGGCACTTTATAGGCATTGCATGTATTCATTCGGGCCTTTTTTTAAAATTTTTCTTCTAGGCCTTTGGCCTTATATAAATGTACCTAAAAAGGAAAACAAAACAAATTAATTAAAACAAACAAAAATTAAAAGTCTCAGATCATTACGATCTGAGACTTTTACATGAAAATTATACTCACTTAAAACAGTGGAATCCAACTCCATCGATACACGGCATTCGCTCCTCAAATGCCGCAGAACCATCAGTACGTATAAGGCTGGAAATAAACATTAAAATACATTAACACAAATAAATAATCAAAAATTGAAGAATCTTACCATTTTTTCGACCACTGCCGTCAGCATCCAGTGACATTTGTATCACAGGCAGCTGGTACATTTTCTTCTTCTTCTATTTGCTAATGGATATCTCCACTACGCCAACGACGACGAAAAATCTCCATGACGACGCGCTACTACTGCATAGCGTCAAGGCAACGGCAAACGACAGACGCACTGCTCCCATTGTATTCCCGGCTATAAATAGCGATATGTTGGGCAGAGCAAATCACTTGCAAATTGAGCAGTCAACAAGACAGATCGGGAGCGCTAAACCGAAATTAAGTCTTGACTAGGAAGGGAAGAATTGAACCCTGGTTTTATTAATTAAATATATTAAATAAAATTATATTTTTCAGCACCCCCACAGCTAAGGTAGTTTTGAGCCTGGCAAACTCATGAGCAGTGAATGAAGCTCATTCTGCTTGTACCTCGATTAAAAACAACTTCTTTCTAATCTCGTTTATCTTATATTTACAGGTTAAACGTGGAATAAATAACGCATTATTATTTGATGTTATATTATTGTTTGCATTATTATTTGGATTTACTTTATTGTTTGGATCTATATTATTTACTTTATTATTTGGATTCTGAGTTCGATTTATTTTCTTTTGGATTTTTTTTTAATTATCATTTTTTGTTAGCGAGTAAGCATTGAATTATTAGGCTAAGGTAAATTTTATGAAGAATAAAAAATACATATTGACATTAAAAAATTTTGCGTTCACCACGTCCACCACACCGGCACCTACCCTTTTTATGTAAAGAGACTTCACATGGGGTTTAACGGAAATCTAGCAATTTACTTCCAGAAAAAATTTCTTCGAGTACTAAAAACAACAAAAAAACAACAAAATACTACCAGGACTAAATGTGAAATTCTATCAGAGGTGGCTAAGCTTTTCGATCCACTAGGATGGATAGCTCCATGCATAATTATTGCGAAAATTTTAATCCAAAACTATGGATAAGTGGGTGCTCTTCGGATAAGGATGTTCCAATAAATCTTTCAAATGAATGCACAAAGTTCAAAAGAAGAAATGCATCACTTTAATGTGATTAATTTGAGCGACTGCTCAAAGTAACTTCCACAACACTGGAGATTGTTCTTTTGCACCATCAAAAACCACTTGACTTATTTTCCTGTTTTTATCTATTATAATTACTGTATAACTGTTTAAAGAAACAATATATCAAAACAACGACACTTGTTTTACGTTTTATTATGCACTATGTATGGTACAATTGTCGTTACTACAACTAAGTACAATTAGGGCAAAACACGACAAGCAGTTCGACACTTGTGAACGCGCGAGTGGTCAGAACACAACTCACTTTTACCTCTCGCCTACCTCTGCTTCGTCGCTTCTTTTTGTTTTTTTATTTTGTTCAAATTAAGGCAACTACCCAGGCCATTGAGTAATAACTTTTTACTCACTGACCACAGGTGTACAATTTCAAAAACAGTGCCGCTAAAATTCGTGGTCACTGTTATTACATATATTTACTTTAGTTCCGCAAATGCACTGCGATTACCTCATAGCTACACAATTCATAACGGCGCTTAATGAGTGATCACGAAATTGTGCAGCTGACGAGTCTCATCACATTGCATTGCGTTTGATCTACAAATATTATTTTCACAACATTCCTCGCCCTTGCGAAGACGCCATCGTCGTGATAGAGGCGTTCGAGAAGCTCTGGACCATTATAATTTTGTTTTGTTTAACATGCATATTATTACAAATTATTGTATGTTTTTTCCCCTAATTTTTCTAACCCTAATATCTAATTCGACATAGTCTCTATTATTTAGTTCTTAATTATGTACATATAGAAGTTAAAAAAAAATCATTATTAAATAAAATTAAAACTTTTAAAATGCTATACACATATATGAAATCATTAACAGTAACAAATTTCTTGTTTTTTTTTTCTTTTGCATTGGCGGTCAATTTTCTTACCTACGTCAAAACTTTCCGGCTTTCTTTTTTTTTTGAACTTGACATTATATATATTGGGTGTTATTATTACATACATACATATAACACTTTTTTTTTAATTTCTTTTGAATGTTGTTGACTAATCTTATCGGCTTTTAATTCCTTCAATTTAATGGTCGTAGAAAAATAAAAACAATTTAAAGTTGGTAAAAAAAAATGAAGTAATAAAACAAATTTCTCATAGGCAGTCATAATTTTTTCAAACCTTGTAAAGGTATGATTCGCTTGGGTCGTTTGATGAATGCGAATTTTCAATACTAGGATGGGGTGTTATTATTTGGTTAATGTTTGGGTTTGGCTTGTCCGTTTCTGGGATTTAATTAGAGACGGTGTGTATGTCATGTATGGGTGGCTGTTTCCCATTTTGAATTTTGACTGAGGGTTTCTTTTTGCCCAGGTTATGTGTGTCAATTCTACTAATAGTGAAGGTTTGCCTGCGTTGGATTTGTATTTTGGGGCTTAGACAGATGCTTTATTCTGACCTTTGTATTTAATATATCTTATAATTAGAAACAGAATTAGAGCAATAGAAAATGTTACAATAATTCCAGTGTTAGTATATGTTTGTGTCTTGAGTTTTTCATGTTCCCTTTTTTCTACAGTTTTCCGCAATTCTTGTTGTAGTTCTTCAAGATCTTTACTTGTCTTCAAGAGCTCTTTATTGTGATTTCCGGAGGTATTTATTTTTAGACCTGTGTTATTTCCGAATTTTACTTGTGGGGTTTCGCTAAACATCCCTTCTAGGTTGATTTTGGGGTAAGTTTGCAGCTCAGGTTGGTGTATGGGTGTGTGATAGCTGAGACTACTCTCATAGGGTATCTCGTGTTCATTTAGTGTAAATATGCATGGCTGGGTTAGTTAGAGTATTCCAGAACCTTTTAGGGTCACGTGGTTGAAATGATTACTACAATTACAGGACAGTATTTCTTCCTGCGTGGCTACAAATAGCCAAGAGTTCGGTCTAACCATCTTTGTAAGTAAATTCATATTATTTTCTATCACTCCATGGGTACAAGGGGCGGGTCCCGGCGAGGGATTGTTGAACAAACCTGTTAGACAGTAAGACTTACTGAAACTTATTCCCTTATGTACGGTTTGCAAACAAATGTGTATCTTGCCACTAGCAGATGTTGTCTTCTTGCAGTGTTCCCAGTAATCTGTACTGGATGGCTCTACATATTTCTGTGCTTTTGTATTATTTAAAAAATAATCTGCTTCGATATCTAAGATAACTGATTTCGCTTGTGGGATCGGTGTGGGTAGCAAGTAGACTTTGTTTATTGTGAAAGTAGTGCCTTCTGGTAGGGGTAGTGTGATTCTGATAAAGTATTCTTTTCCCTCCTGGACGCAATCTACTTGAACTATATGGCTTACCAATTTAAAATCTAGAAGAATATTTCCCATACCCTGCGCACTGATTTCTTTTTAACTTTGGACTAAATCGTTTTCTGATAAAATTAAAGGATATAACGAGTGTTAGTGTAGAGCATTTATTACCATATATTCGTCTGTTAGAAGTTGATGTATCTGCTGGAGTTGGTGTTGAATATATATAACAAGTCCATTTGTGTCGGCTTTAATGTGGACTGATTTGAGTTCTGTCTTGATTTCCTTCGTGAAGTTCTGTACTTGGTCTATGAAATCCTTGAATCATTCATCTAGGCTGTTTTGGTAATGCTTTATGTCTTGGAAAGTTTGGCCAATGGCATTAAATTTTGCCTCCACTATGCTGAATTGTTTTTCTGAATTTTGGCTGTGAAGGTCTTTTAGTTTTTTGTAAATGGTTTGAGCATCCTTATCATCCATAGTACCAAATAAGAAATTTGAAAGGCTGCCTACTATATTTGCTAATGACCGCCTGCTTCGATTTAATAAATAAAAATTTGTATCTCTTAGCATATTCTTAATCTTATCTACCTGCCGACCTAATTCTATTTTCCACGTATAACACGAGTTTATTTCCTCGGTGCTTCTCTGTACGTGACAGAGACGTTCTACTGTGTCTTCGCAGCAGTTAATAAATTCCAACGCGTCCGTTTCTTCAGTGATTTGAATTTTAGTATAAACAACCCAGGTCTTCGTGTATAAGTACGCCGGATTGAGTGGTTCAAATAATACGGCTGTGGGGGTGGGAGGGAGTATCTATAGCAGCTTGAGTGTTGGCTAGATGTATTGCCGCCCACAGCCATATTAACGTTCCCTGTGAGTAAATAGGAAGTAAAAATTAATTTCTGGTAATCCCTAAAATCGTTAATATAATTTATTTTTAACTAAAATAATTTTAATCTATTATTATGCACCGTTCGTAGCTTCGGACGAATTTGGATCGTGCAGTTTACATCATTATTAATCTGTTTTACTATGTACGGCCCAGTCCAGACTGGTGATAAGTTATTGTTTTTAACTGCATTTTTTAGTAAGACTTGGTCTCCTACATGCAGTAAAATACCACGGGTATTTTTATCGTAATATTCCTTAGACTTTAGCTTGCTTTTAAGAAGCTCCTCCCTAACACGCTTGTGCAGTATTTGCATTCTTCTTCTACGAATGCTTACAACATCGTCATATTTATAGATGGGTTCAGGCTGTCATCTTAGATTGTTTGGTGGCGGGTCGCAAAATCCCCATAGGGCCTCCATCGGTGTATGTTTTCCACCAACATGAGTTGAATGGTTGCGGACATGGACTGTTTCCTCGAGCCACTGGTCCCATTCGGGTACACTTTCGTCCACCAAACTTCTCAAATACTCAATCAGGGGTCCGTGTGCTCTTTCACGAGCGCCATTTGCTGGTGGATGGTAGGCTATTGTCTGCAACTTCCTCATTTTGAATAGCTTGCAAAGTCGTTGAAACAAGTTACTGATGAAATTTGCTCCCTGATCAGTGACGACAGCTTTGGTTGTCTTATACTTCATCATTAATTTGTAAAATCCCTCGGGTACCGTGATGGCTTCTCCATTAGTTAACGTTATGCAATCGAAAACTCTAGTTGCATCATCCAGTAGGGTAAGTATGTACTTATTTCCCTTAGTGGTTTCTGGTAGCGAGCCCACTATGTCGAGATAAACCTTATCGAATGGCCTCGCTGCATTGGAACTTATTACCATCGGCATCTTGTTGATTCTACTATGCTTATTTTTTCTACACTTAATGCAATTTTTGATGTGCTTGTGAATATCTTTGAGCATTCCTTTCCATTTAAAGTTTCTTCTGATACGTTTATGGACTCCCAGATGACCTCTCAAAGATGCGCTATGGTAATCCCGAAGAATAGTCTCGATCTCATTCCGGTTACCAAGTATTTATACACTTTTGTCCATCTTGGACTCTTGGGAACTAACTGAATTAGTTTCTGAGTCCTCTCCAATACAACCAGACTTGTTTTTGGGCTAGTCATCCGCATCATCTTGTCTTTCAGAAAAACTTGTGTGGTCTCTTTTAGCTCTGCTTTGTGCTCTGGTAATGGCCATGCATGCGGGATTGGGTTATATATGTATCATATGTATCACTTTGTTGGTGGACTTGTGCTTTATTTATCATTGTCTGCGGAACTTCGTTCTTATTGCACTCCATCTCACTAGAACTCTGGATTCTGCTTAATGCATCAGGATTACGATTGAGTTTACCTGGTTTAAACTCTATGATGTAATCATACTGAGAGAGTTTATGGCGAAATCTATGTAACCGCGAGTCAGGATTTTTGGTACTGTAGATTCCCTTAAGTGGCTTGTGATCAGTGTAAATAGTAAATTTTGTACCATACAAATAACACCGAAAGTTTCTTGTAGCACAGACTATTGCCAGCATTTCTTTTTCTGTGGCGGAATAATTTCTCTCAGGTTTGTTCAAACTCCTGCTTGCGTAAGCAATGGGCCGATCGTTCCCCACATCTCGTTGGGATAACACTGCACCCAAAGTTTCTCCGCTAGCATCCGTAGTTAAGGAAAATCGTTTATCGAATTCAGGGTAAACTAGAATAGGTGGCGAGATTAGCTTTTGTTTAAGGTTTTTAAAAGAATGTTCACATTGATCCGTCCATTTGAATTTAACATTTTTTCGTAGGAGTTTATTGAGCGGTTTTGCTATTTTACAGAACTCCGGAATAAATTTCCTATAATAATTAGCCAACCCAAGGAATAATTGTACCTGCCTTATTGTCTTGGGCTGAGGGAAACTTTGAACGCAGCTTACCTGTGAGGGATTTGGAAAGGCTCCTTCTCTGGAACACTTTTGTCCCAGATAAATTACTTCCTTTCTCAAGAACTGAAATTTTTCTATTTTTAGTTTTAAGTTATTTAACTGAAGTCTTTTGAGTACCTCCCTAAGCTTAGCGTTATAATCCGACAAGTTTTCCCCTAAATTACTATGTCGTCAAAAGCACAAGCATAGAAGTTGCATAAACTTCCATAATTGCGGTGAGTAAGTAAGTCCAATAACACATGCATGTAGGTAGCATAATGAGCAATCGCTACCTGCCTCAAGTGAGGTCAGCGACTTGCATATGCATAAACTCAAATGTGAATTGACTCACCGACCTACCTAACTGCCTTCTGCATGTAAAAGCTAGAACAAACAAAAGACGATGATAAACTGACTTCTGTTTTTTTTAGCTCAAATTACAAAGTAGCGGCAAGGTATGAATGAAATCGTAAAGGTGGAAAAGTGCAACGCAAGCTTTGTTTATTGAATTGTAATTAATCGATGTCAATTGGTTCTCATGCAATTATTGTAAAATAACCATTTTAAGCCTGGGAACCAACTTAGGTCAACCAGGTAATTTTGAATATAAATAAGATAAGAAATGGTAAAATAAAGACACTTTTTGATTGACATTAGTTCAAAGTATACGGAGTGTTTTGTTTTGCTTTCCCGAAGTAGACATTGGAGTCAACGCTGCTCTTAGCTGCTCCGCGATACTATTTGGAGTTAGCGCTGAGACTGTAAGGGTGAATCCTTGTGAATCCCGGCTAAAGTGGTAATTTGATTTAGGCGCGCTGTACGGCCGAGGTCACTCATCCGCCGAGTTTGGTTTTCCAGATGATGTGGTTGAACATTTGCTGAGTTATTGCGACGTTCTACTGCAGGATACGCTTTCGGTCCAGAATAGTGTGCATGGTTTTGGGAAATTGGTCGTGAATGAGCCGAGTTGGGTCTTATCTGTTGAGCATATGTTTGATATACTCTTCCCGAAATGTAACATTCTCTAGCTCTGCATTCAACAATGCTGTGGTTAGGCTTTTTACAGTACGCGCAGAAAATTCGAAAAGACGAAGGTGTCTCTTTTTTATATAATTAGGGTTAATTTGTGGAGTTCTTTTCTTGAGAAAACAATTTTTCATGGTATGTCCGCTGCGTTTACAATAATTACTGTAAGTTAAGTGACCATTATTCGGCCGAAAACGAAACGGCGACGCATAGTGTGCTTCTGCTCTGTTGGTGTGTGGCTTGTAGCTAGAAGAATTGAGACTAGATGCACGTGGTGTGCATCTTTCGAGACGAGAAGTCTGTTCTAGAGCATAATTTATGGCTTCGCGTCGGTCTTGCTTTTGAGCAGCCTTGGTAAGGATACGAATTTGTTCATTCCGTATTCCATCGTCAAATGCTTGTAGAGCGAACTTTTTATTCTCTCCGAGTAGGAGATTTTGAAGTGTGACCTGAGACACAGAGCTAGTAGTTGCACTATTCAAAAGAGAGAATTGTTTATTTACTCTGTGCGAGTATTCCCTTAAACTTTATTGATATAGTTGACGAGTATTCATCAACTCATTCTATAGGGTAGTGCGAGAAAGTATCTCTAGGGACTCGTCCTGGAGTTCTTCTTTTAATTCATTCCAACGGTAATGTGTTCCATACTGAATGGCTTCGTTTGTGCGTCCAGTGAGCTTAGTTTTTATTATATTTAATAGAATGTTTCTTTCGTTTTCAGCACGGGAGGCAATTTGAAAAATATCGCAACTGGATAAAAGGCGATGTAGGGTTCGAGGGTCACCATCAAACTCGGGTATAATTAATTTTTCGTCACTGAATGTTAAGGGTACAGGGTTTTGATCTTGTGGGGATTGCCCTGTGCATTACCACCTGGCGGATTTTGCAGGTGACGAGTACCAGGCATTGTTAATTGTTTTAGGACAACATGTCCGCTTCGAAGGGAAATTATTTTGGAAACTAGCTAACACTTCGCACTGGTGATACAACAAATTATTTATGGGTTAAATTAAGGTACTGTGCACCATACTCAATTTTTATTAGAAAATGGGAAAGAAAACACTTTAAACCAGGCTTTAAAAATTAACTAAATCACTTAGACCTCACCACACACTTCGTAGGTAGTGCAAAACCAACGGAAAATATATTTGTTTTTTTTTTTTTAATTAAAATTAATGCATATGTAGATTTAATTCTTGCCAGTAGGCAGGCAAAAGAAAAACACATTAATCCTACGTTTTCGAAAATAAATAATGCAAACACTTGCTGTTCATAATTTGAGGAGAGCATTTAATTAGTTACCATATGAAAATCAAAATGTATTCATAGAAAAAAAATCAAGCAAGCGAAAAGAAAAATCCCATAATTTTTCTGAGACACTTTCAATTTGAAACAATCGATTAATTTTATTAATTCCTCTGTTAGCAAATTGCAAAGATATCTAAACACTTTTATTCTTATTTATTTATAAAAGAACTATTCAGCTCGAGATAAGGTTCACTAAATTTGCCTAAATTACTTTCAAATTCAACAAAATTGGAAAATAGACTTACTTGGGGTCTTAAATTAAGCCTGTAGATAAATTTTCCACTCGTTCCTGTAATTTTTTTTTATAATTTTATCAGCATTCAAACAAATATTATGTGAATGTACCGTAGGCTCCAGTAGATCGATGCAATGCTTAAATTCTGGTAGGTTATCATCCGAACCAAGAGCAGATACACCTGTCAGTCCTTCAGCCCAAAACCGTTCTTCCTGCTTCTTTTGGGTCAGTATAAAACTTTAACTTTATTATTAAAGAAAAAAATTGTTTGTCATTGTTTAACCTTTTTTTATTATTTTTTTTTTTCTTTTTTTAAGGGAAGGTTAGTAAAACCCTTAATCAGTTGAACATGAATAGAATTGATTTTAATTTATTTTTTAATTGCTTCACTTGCTAATCCGCACCGCTGCCACCATTTTTTATGTGGTGATTGTACCACACAGGACAAGCAGTGCTTCTCATGCTGGAGGAAGGTCCACCTACCCTCGTAGGATTTGAAGTTATTGAATTTAATTGAACACCTTTAAATTTCCACAGTTCTTTATTTAATTTCGATATGCTTTTTATTAAATATAATTGCTTACAACTTAGTGTAATTAGCAAAAAAAAACTGTATATGACCAACTAGATATATAGTCACCACTCCCGACTTGATGGTATGAATTTTTAATAACCACCGTCGCTACCCGCTCAACTCTGCGCTGACATCCTTTTTACCTTTTTGCTTATCTGAGCAAAAGTTCCGGATAAGGTTTCATGTGCGCATTGCGCAGAAAAAACAACGCTCGTGCATTACTTGCACTTGCACCGCTGATATCAGGCATTTTTCGCTGTGGGAGTGAAGAATGTCTTGCCTCAGCATTTCGTGTACGTGACATATATGCCAAGTACACGTGAAGTAGCGATTAAAGACTTTTAGAAAATTATTTTCGTGATAAGAATTGGAATAATAATTAACTCATTTTGGAACTAATTACGGGGTTTTTATGAGCGATATGAGTATTGTGCTCATAACATAGATATAAATCATATCATCGATTTAATAAGCATATAATTAAGTAGAGAAACTGAGTAAGTTCCCCATCTACCTATCAATCGGATTAGCGGATTAATTGGGCAAAGGAAGATTCAGCGGCAATATTGCCTTCCGTTAGGTATGCGTATATATACATATACAATTAGATAGATTTATCGGTACAGTTGGTCACATGTTGCTGTATATATAAACCATGTTTATTTCCTATTCTTTTATTGTAACAGTCTTCGTTTCGATCAATTATAATATGCCGACCTTGGTCAATCGCATTTAATGTAAATAAAGTTTTATTGTGATTTCCGTTAGGGAGACGTATGAAGGTGTAGTAATAAATCTAAGTTCAAAATAATTCCCGTAGTCCTGCTATACGCCTGTTTTTAATTTTGCTCTTGTGCTGAATTTTTGGGATATTAAAGTTTAACGTAAAATCTTAATTAAACCTTAAATACCGTTTTCTTTCATAACAAACGAATCGCTAGGATAGCAGAACGTAATACACGACTTTTATTTGTTCTCCTTTCCATCAAGTGAAGTGGTTTCGTAACTTCCCATCCCTAAAAGTTACGTGGCGCCCAAAGTTGGCTCATGTATTTCCGTGAACAATACCTTTCTTCCAGCTCGAAGAAGTAGAGCATCGATCAAACCATCCCATCTCCCTGAGGTGGTCGCAACCAATGTCGTGTGTGAGTTAAGGCACGTAAAAGACTGAGCGATTTGCTATTTCAGGGGCACAAGCATTGTGTTTCTTTAAAACGTTTACTACATAAAAAACATGTAAACATGGAAACAAACACTAAGATGAAATTTTACACCCGTAAATCGAATTAAATTTAAAAAAAATATTTTCTTGTGCCCAAGTGATATTCCGACTTTAATTTTCAAAAGTTATTCTTACCTGAATCCTGCGTATGGGCAGGAGAGACACACCATCTTTACCTTACCCGGGGATTACGCCTGCAAGCACAGCTTGCATGCAACTTGCACTGCCATACTTCTTGCACGTGTAATCCAACTGCCATACAACTTTCAGCGAACTTGCATGATGAAAATTCATGGCAGCTGGGAGATAGTAATTTGACATTTATACAGTTTTCAAAATATCGGAAAAGAAATGCTTGAGAGAAATTCATAAATTTATACCGGGAAAATGAAATTTTCTGAGATCATTTGCATTACATGCTTTACCGACACCTTCCTCTTCCTTTTTACTTGGGTTCTAATCATTCTGATACTTCCTCTATTCCTATGATTTTCCAATATAATCAAGACTCTACGTCTTAATGACATTTTTTAAATGAACTTGCATGCAAGCTGATAAGACATCAACCGAACTGCTTTCTTCTGTCAAGTTTAAAATCGCGTTGGAAGGGAGGCTTGCATGCAAGCTGTAAGTGCAGGTGTAACCCCGGATTATTCTTTCTGCGGTGATTGCATCAGTAGCCAACATAAAAACATCAAATGGCATAAAAAAACGTTCAGCACGCAATATTTTGTGTTACTAGCTCCAACTCTGCCATAGGGCGAGTGATAGAACTATGAAACGTGTGCCTTTCTTTCCTATTGCAAAATGGCAATACGTTCAGTCCATTGTTATAAGTCACTGGCTCCGATGCTCATCGGTTGTATTATGTTATGATTGTTTCGTATGTCTAGCTCTCTGCTTGTTGTTTTAGACTGGGTTCAAAAAAATGATCGATGGGTGCCTAGTAAAAACTGGTATAAAATTTCATACGATTCTCTCATTGCGTTTTCTTTCATTATGAGGATTAAATTCAATTCAATTCAATTCAATTTAATTTATTATCTGGGCTGGATTCGAACGTCATTGTTCAAGTAACTCGCCTGTGGAATCTATTGTCCCATAATATTCAAAGAGCAAGCACTATCGGCACGTCCAAGAAACTTGTAACAGATTTCCTTATTTATATTTTTTTTCGGAGTAACACATTTTTCATAGATTAGCACAGTTAATTTTTCGTTTTTTTTCTGTTTTTATTGTGTCTTATGTTCTACAATATTATTATTTTGTAATGTCGGCTTTTATAATATAGTTTTATTCAATTTATTGATCTTGTATTAACTTGACTAGATCAATCAGTTATCTGTCTGAATTTGCAGTTTTATGTTTAGTTTAGATTTCCATGTTGCCCTTGTAGCAACTTGTGATGTAACTATGCGTAAAAATACACATGATTGATCACTCAATTAAAAATGCAAGAACGCACATTCAGCATAACTGCAATAATCAATTGACCTGAAATCGTTTCTCATCACAATAAATGTGACACAATAATGTTAATGCATTATAAGCAAAACATTCACGGTGATGCATGTCACACTCGAACAATAGGTTACTGCATTTGCTTACAAGTTTTGCATTATGCTTAACCTTCCGGAAGTGGCACGCCCTGCCAGGGCACAAATAGTGGCATGCGGTTTACGAGACCGTTATGAAAAGATAAAATAAATATTTCACTTTCTAAGTTTTGATTACTAAAGAACGACATCTTAACTTTTTACAACATAAGAAAAACTCAAATATTCATGCTAACAGTCCTTTTTATTAATTGTTAACAACAGCTTTCCTTTTTCTGATTTGTTTACTTTGGAATAAAATTGACATTTTTCTTTTGTGCCGGTGTGATGTGTTGGACCGCAAACTATAACATCATGACACAAACTC